>LZPO01008067.1:97974-166965 GCA_001675575.1 Neotoma lepida
AAAATATACAATAAAAAGACTGAAAAATCAAGAAGGAAATTTCAAAAATTTTATAATTTTTTTTACTTTTTTAAAAAAATTTTAAAAATTTTAGAATAAAAATGAAAACACACTATGCACAAACCTAGGTAACACAATGAAGACAGTTGTAAAAGGTAAAATCATAGCACTAAGTGCCTACATCAAAACCTGGAGAGATCTCATATTAGTAATTTAACAATGAACCCAAAAGTTCTAGAACAAGAAGAAATAATATCCAAGAAGAATAAATGGAAGAAATAATAAAACTCAGGGTTGAAATCAGTTATAAGATAAACAAACAAAATGCAAAGAATAAATGAAATGAAGAATTGGCTTTTTGAGAAAATCACAAAATTGACAAACATTTAGCCAAATCAACCAAAAGACACACAGAAAAAAATCCAAATAAAATTTTTTAAATAACAGCAAATGTTGGTGTGGATGTGGGAAAGGGGAAATACTTATTCATTGCTGGTGCAAGTATAAACTTGTACAGCCACTATGGAAATCAGTGTGATGGTTCATCAGGAAGCTGGGAATAGATCTATTTCCAGATCCAGCTATAGCACTCTTAGGCAGATACCCAAAGGACACTTCATCCTGCTACAAAGTTATTTATTCATCCATATTCACTGTTGCTGTATTCATAACAACCCTAAATTGGAAATGTTAGATATCCATCAACTGATGAGTGGATAATGTATACTGGAATAGTTACACAATGGAATATTATTCAGCTGTTAAATAAAATCATGAGATTGTCAGGTAAATGGGTGAACCTAGAGAAATCTTCCTGAGTGAGTAACCCAGATGGCAAAAGACAAATGTATGTTTTCTCTTATATGTGGATATTAGCTTGTAAGCTTTAGTTGTGTGTGTGTGTGTGGTGATATTTTATCTGTGTTCCCCAATAAAATTTATCTGAGGATCGGAGGAAAAACGGGGCAGCCAGCCACTAGTAGTAAAACAATAGTCATGCAAGTTAGCATACGCCCTTAATCCGTTTGTTTCTCTGTGACTCCAAGGTCACATTGGGAGCTAGCAGAAGGGGGTGGTGGCACACGCCTTTAGTCCCAGCATCAGCCTTAGAGTTCTGAAGGTCCATGCAGACAAGGCAGGAAGTGATGTAGCTTGGTGAGGATAGGAAATGAGTTAGCAGAATGGATAGGCATAAAAAGCTGGGTTAGACTGGAAGTCGCTCTCTTCTCTTCGCTTCGCTCCTTGGAAGTAACGGCAGCGTTGGTGAGGTGAGGCTAGTGGTGGCTTGCTCCTAATTCCTCTGATCTCTGTCAGATTTTCACCCCTATTTCTTGTTCTGTGTGTTTATTAATAAGACTGGTTAGAAGTTCGTCTTACATGTGTTGGGGGAGGTGTTTAGAAAAACCACAGATATTAGGTACTTGGTAAGGAACCAGGAGAGAGGAAGGCATCTCCCCCCAAAAAAGGGGAATTAGAGTATAGTGTTACAAAGGGATAAAGAGGAAACTATAATATAGGAGGATTAAATGGGGAGGGGAGAGGAGAGTGGGAGAGCAAGGTAAAACAGAGAATATGGGGAGGGCCAACTAATACTAAAGGCCTTTTGAAAAGCCATATGGAAACCTATTACTGTAGAAACTGTCTAAAATTTATACAGATATGAAAGGAATCTAAATGGAGACACCATATAATATAGGAGATCATGCCCCAACTAGACATCTTATGCCACCAAATAAATCTTCCAGTGCCTGAAATAGGTTATAACTTGAGTCATTAGCCAAAGGAGTACCACTGAAACTCCCAAATATCACAGGCTACTGAAAAACATTGGTTATACTCCATAACCTGATAGTACTTATGTCATTGAACACTGAGAAACTGAGCTGTTGCCCAACTAGAAGCTTCACTCCTACTGACTAACTTTCATGGTATCAGAAGGTACTTTGCACATGATCAGAGGAGAAAAGTAACCATCAAGTATCACCCAGCTACAAATCTGTGACCCATAACAGAGACCTGCCTGCAAGATATACTAGTCCAATAGCTGCACAAATGTTACGGGAATAACAAACCACTTTTTGATTGGCTATAAGGCCCACTCCATTAGATGGACTATATGACATTTCTAAAGTGTCCAAGAACCTGAGACTAGATAGGTCATGGGTCTAGAGGAAAACCTTATTAGGTTATTATTTTGTGTAAGGAATATAGCCATAAAATAAGTTCTAATGACATATTGTTATACCCATAGAGCAGATCATCACTCAACCCTAATCAGAGAAGCTTCTTCTTGCAATAGATGGTAATTAACAAAAAGACCCACAACTAGACATTTTGCAGAGTGTAAGAGACTTTAGAGCACTCAGTTCATTAAACCTTTACCATCAAGTGTTGTGGATCTATATGGAAGAGGAAGCAGAAAGAGTCTAAGAGCCAGAAGTGGTGACTCCAAAGAAACAATGTTTTTCAGACACAACAAGACTGATGCACACAGGAATTTAAAGAGACTGTAACAAACAACCCACAAGACCCACACAGGTTCAAACCAGACAAACTCCCAGCACTGAGATGGAGAAGTAGACACAAACTCCTACCCCTAACCAAGAAGCTATTTGTAGTTGATATCTGTTAGAAAAGGGAAAATCAGTTTTCTCCAAAGAAGTGTCACTGGGGATATCAAGCACACTCCAGGGTAGATCCTATTCCCAGGAGTAAGTGGGCCAACAAAAAATGGATTCTGTAGGTTTTTTGTTTGTTTTGGGTGTGTGTGCATGTACGCATGTGCTTTTTGTTTTGTTTTGCTTTTTTTGTCTTATTTGTTTTCTTTTTGTCTGTTTAGATTTTTGTTTTTTGTTGTTTTTCCCAGCTTTTTTCTTTATTGAGACAGAACATGAAGTTGGGGGATGGGTAGAGGGATGGGAAGGATCTGGGAAGTTGAGGAGAGGAAAGAATATGATCAGTATAAGTTGTATAAAAATAATTTTAAAGTTGGGGTGTGGTGGTACATACCTTTAATCCCAGCACTTGGTAGGCAGAGGCAAGTGTATCTCTGTGGTCTACAGAGTGAGTACCAGGACAGTCAGGGCTACACAGAGAAACTGTCTCAAAAAGCAAAAATAAACAATAATAATAATAATTTTTAAAATTAAAATATAATATAGGCTAGCGATATAATTCAGTAGTAAAGCACTTGCCTAGTATCTTCCTAGTACCTTCCAAGCCCATGTTTGATGCTCAGAATGGCAAAAATGTTAAAATATGAAGTAATTATGATATACAGTTCCCCTACTATAACAGTACACTAGAACTTATTCATAACTAAACATAATATAATACCCATAAAGCAACCTTAAACTATCGCTCTCTCTCTTTCTTTCTTCAGTCCCTGATAACCATCACTCTACTGTCAACTTCTATAGAAGCCACTTTATAAGATTCTGAATGAAATCATGTGGAACTTGTCCTTGTGTGATGGTTAATTTCTGGTACCCCATAAATATGGGAAATTTTTATTAAAAATATTTATTATTGTTACTATTATTGATATTATTATTATTATTATTATCACTATTATAGACAATGTTTCTCTGTGTGGCCCTGGCTGTCCTGGAACTCACTATACAGACCAGGCTGGCCTCGAACTCACAAAGGTTTACTGCCATTGCCTCAGGAGATGCACAAGCTGGGGCTAAAGGCATGCATCACCATGCCTGGTATATTTAAAAAATTTAAGTGGTTAAGTATAATAAGAAAAGGTAGGAAAATAGAAAAACAAAAATAAACATATGTGAATAGGAAATGCAACACATATATACTTAATATGTACATATGGAAGAAAGAATGGACAGAAGAAATATTTGAAGATACAATGAAGAAAAGTGAATATATACTATGAACAGGAAACAGCAAGAACAAATATAATGAACAAAAAATGTTTCATAAGATGGGAGGATTTTGCAGAGAAAGTTTTGTATATTTTGAAATAGGATCTTGCTAGGTACCCCAGGCTGGCCTGAAACTCATGAAACTCTTGCCTTAGACTTCTTGGTGCTGGCTTTGCATATAGGCACCCCTATGTCCACCAAGATGGTGAGTTTTAATCCAAGTATATCAATAATGACTTTCAATATAAACTGCCTAAGCACATCAATCAAAGAGAGAGATTCCAATACCAGATAAAGAAATAATATCCAAATATATGCTTTCTATAAAACACATACAGTCCGGTCTTATTTGGAATCTCTTTCTATCTATCAGTAATTAAAATGTAAAACTCTAAAAGAATGCCTGAACCTCTGCATGAATATTGAAAAGTAAACATAGGCATAGGAAAGTGAATCAGGAAAGAATACCAGAGTTTGAAGGAATAATTAGATCAAACATTTCTAATGGCACATACCTGTAATGCCAGCACTTGATAACTAAGGAAGGAAGATCATGATCTTGAGACTAGCCTGGGCTACACAGTGAAACCCTGTCTCAAACAGGGGCTAGTGAGAGCAAAGAGACACTTGGCACCAAGTTCAATCCTGACGTGAATTTAAACCCCAAAGCCATATTTACATTTTAAATGTAAAAGAGTTTTACATTTTAATTGGTGAATGGAAAGAACTGACGCTCACTAGATATTGTCTTACTTCCCCATACAGACCATGGTATACATCTCACCCCCAAATAAATAAGTAAATGGAAAAAAAAACAAGCTGGAACATCTAGAGAGTTACAAAATTAACACTATTTTATAACCTTCAGTATCCTGAGCCTGAATTCAAAATCACATGAAATACAGAAATGGGCACTGTTTAATGGACAGAATAAGTCACAGAATAAAGCTTGTAGTTTGGGCTTGAGAAAAGGAAATATGATAACATACATTAGTGAAATGTCATTAAGAATCTCCTAACTTTGTATAAATAAATACATGTTAATATACTTTTTAAAAAAAGAAATAGACATGAGAAATAATGTTCAGAGACAATGGGAGAAATCCTTTGAGGTTATCTTTTTGGGGGTTGGCTACTGGAGATTGAACTTAAAGCAAGTGCTCTATCACTAAGCTACATTCCAGCCTCCCTTGGGTTTTTATTTACTCTACTGTTGTAGAATATTAATTTCAGGTGTGTTACTTCTGTTTATGTTGCATTTGTTTAACTCTGTGAAGCTGTGTTACTGTGCCTGTCTAAAACGCCTGACTGGTCTAATAAAGAACTGAACGGGCAGCCGGGCGGTGGTGGTGCACGCCTTTAATCCCAGCCCTCGGGAGGCAGAGGCAGGCGGATCTCTGTGAGTTCGAGGCCAGCCTGGGCTACCAAGTGAGTTCCAGGAAAGGCGCCAAAGCTACACAGAGAAACCCTGTCTTGAAAATATAAAAAACAAACAAACAAAAGAACTGAACGGTCAATAGCGAGGCAGGAGAAAGAGATAGGCTGGGCTGGCAGACAGAGAGAATATATAGAAGGAGAAATCTGGGAGGAGAGAGAAAAAGAGATGGAAGAATAAATGAAGAAGTAGCCAGAGAAGGAGGAGGAACTTCAGAGGCCAGCCACTTAGCTACATAACTAGCTAGCCAAAGAGTAAGAATAAGGTTTACAGAAGTAAGGGCAAGTCCAGAGGCAAAAGGTAGTCGGGATAATTTAAGAAAAGCTGGCTAGAAACTAAGGCAAGCTAAGGTCAGGCATTCGTAAGTAATAATAAGCCCCCGTGTGTGATTTATTTGGGAGCTTGGGGGCGGGCCCCCTGAAAGGGCAGAAATAAACAAGACTCTACATTTTAGTTCTATAGTGAAGGAAGCAACCTCAAAGGCGTCTCAAAAGTAGAAGTGGCCCAGAATGGGAGCTTATAGGAATCAAAACTCTGTGGGTTGAGAACCTTTCTAGAGTTTGAGACAGTGTCAACAGGACACAAGCAGACTTCATAGGAGTTTTCCCTCTTTCCTCTCCTTCTACATTGCTTCTAGAAGGAGTACAACCATTACAGTGAGTAGTTTCTAAAGAGAGGACAAAAAATGGTAGACTAAGAAACTGGAAAGCACGGAAAAGAAACAAAAGAAGAAAGAGTTTATGACTTGGTAGTGTTTTGGTCCTAATTAGCATACCAAATTTGGAAGCTCAACTACCATTTAAGACCACTAGGTGGTGTACACAGAATACAGGTCTAAATAGTATTTCTGAAAAAGTTCTGAAAATATTATATACAAAAAAACAAAAGAAAAACATTAACATTTCCCAAAAGAGTTAAATAAGATTTGGAATCTCTAAACAACTTTTAAGAGGTCCACTATACAAAACCCTATGAGAAACAAATTCACCAACTACAGTAGCATCTGTGCACTGATACTTTCTGTTATTAGTCTTACAGTATCAATCAAACCATTAACAATTGTTATTTCTTTCTCCCTCCATTCCATTTGGTAAGGTTTTTCTATATACTTGTAATACAGTTCAGATTCATTTGTCACAAACTGCATTCAATGCTAGATTATCCAAATACTTTACATGATTTGTTTAAAAAACCAAAACACAAATTCAGCCCTCTGAGTTTTGACAAGAATATAAAGTCAAATATCCACTTCCATAACACCATAGAGAAAAATTCCATCCCTATAATTTTCTCTTACATGGCTGATTATAATTAGACCCAATGACATTCCTCCCTCAAGCCCAGATAACTATGATCTCTCTATATATATATATCCCAGGATTTCAAATAGATTGAATTATATCTTACGTCAACCTTTGATTCTGGCTTTTTTCTCTTAGCACAATAGATTTTAGTTTGTAATGCATTTGAGATATATTCTAATTGTTGTATGACTCAACAGTTCTCTTCATTCCTGAGTGGTGTTCTAGTTTGTTCATCCAGCATCAATTGAAGGCATCTTGGTTATTTCTAGTTTTTCATGGATTTTTAATAAAGCTCTATATTCTCATATATATTTTGTATAAAATTTTTTTCAATTTTATGAGAAATGAAGTGAATTCTTATACCTAGGAGTAAAAGTGCTAGATCCTATGTCAAATGTATATTAAATAAAAGTACTAATTGAACTCTTTTCTGGTTTTTAAAATGCAGTTGGGAGGCAAGATCTACTGGGAGATCCCTAGGTCAAACAGAGCACATGAGGTAGTTTGTATGGTAGTTCATGTGAACTCTTGTGTTTTGTAAATAAATTGTGACCCTTGTCTCAATCTTGCTGGTTCTCTCTTGCTCTCTACTTGGTTTACTTTATTAAAAGCCAGTTGTCACATTGGGAACTTAGGCCCTAGACACTAAAAGCTAGTAAGATACTTCAATAATGATTTTGATAAAATTTAGCACAAGAGTAAGAAGGCCCCATAGGAACCTTGGGAACTCTTTGGAGTCTCCACACTTTTACCATATATTTTTACAGGAACCTCACATGCTTTTCACAGAGGAGTTAAAAGGAAGCTCCCCAAGTGGCACTGGATGGAAGGACACAAGCATAGCCTCTGTGAGCCTTTCTCTAGCTCTTTTCTCTAACAGAGGCTTGAGATCTAAAAGGAAGGACTTTGTAATGTTGGCATTTTTGACCAGTTAGAGGAAGGTAAATTTGTCCCATAACGATCCTGTTCCAGCCCTCATGTCTCACCAAAGGAAAAAAATTAAAGTCTATAGTCAGTGGGAAAGAGAGTTTTAAGAAAATAGACTGCAAATGTTTTGGCCAGAGAAGGAAGAGGGATACTCATGATGGCCATAGCTGCAGGAAACAGGCCCACTGAGCTAATCAATTATTTAATTTTAACTTAAAGGACAAGAGAACAGTCATCTGCCCCCATATCCTGGTAATATGCCAATAAACATTCAGTACGACGATTACAACTGGGAAAGCTACAAGAGAGAGAAGAGACTCTCTCTGAAATGTGACCAAAAGGGAAGCCCAAAATAAGTTACTAAATAATTTTCCAATCTCTGGCAACTATAATTTTAACTAATTTCACAAAAAGCAAGGAAAAGAGATAATCTTGAAGGGAGTCCTAAAGAGAGTAGGGAGAGGCACTTAATCTATAAAAGAACAACGATGGACATTTCAGAGACTTATCAGAAGACAGAAGACAGTGAAATGGAATTAAAGAAAATAAACTGTCAACTTAGGATTCCATGTTCAGCAATGTGTTCTTAAAAATCAATTCAGTGTTAACAGGTCTGCCCTATAATCAACACTGAAGGTGCTTTAGACAATGCTGAAGGCTCTTGAGCTCTTTAGACAGAGCTCAGAAATCTGGATCTATATAAAAAAGGAAAAGAGTTGGAAAAGGACTTAATAAAGGTAAAATACTTTGATTTTTCATAGTTTTAGTGAAGGAAAAGAGAATTCTATATTTTATAACTGGGGCTATTCTAATAGGCATATAGTAATATATCACTATTGTTATGATTTGCATTTTCCTGAATACTAATCCCTTTGAACAGAGGTCTTTTTTAAATGTGTATGTGTGTATGTGCATGCACATGTGTGTGGATGAGTATGCCCATGCCTGTGCATATGGAAGTCAGAGGACAATGTATTGGGTGATTATAGCATATAGATAAATGGAATAATTAATGGCAAAGTCCCAAAGGTAAAGTTAGAGGAACTAGGAATCCTTGGCAAAAGGATTGCTATACGCGAAATGATATTTGAAGATAAACTTATTTGAAGATAAACTTAAATATTTAAATGTATGTTGTAAATCCTAGGGCAAATGCTACAACTTGAATATGTTGCTTCCAAAACTGACACATTGAAACTATGTGGCCAATGGGATGGAATAAAGAAATGAAAATATTTCTGAAATAACAAAGCCAGACAAGGATATCAGAAGAAAATTACAAACCAATATGTAACCTCAACAAAATACTAGCAAACTGAATCCAGAGAAGTATTAAAAAATATTATATACTATGACCAAATTTGATTATAGGAATGTAAAGTTGGTATAATTTCTGAAAATTGGTCAATGTAATACTGCATAACAAAAATTAAGAATGAAAAGCCACACAATCATGCCACATGACAAAGAACCGAAGGAAAAAGCTTCAGTTTCATAAAGGATATTGTGTTTATCAGGCTTTCTGTTCCTGTGGCAAATACCTGAGGAAAACAACTAAGGGAGGAGAGGCTGACTTTGGCTCACAGTTTCAGTCCATCATGGTGGAGAGCACAGGGTAGAGCAAAGCAGCTCACACTATGATAATATGAAGCAGAGAGAGAAGGTCTGAACTAGGGAGCTTCTCCTCTGCCTCTTTTATTCTACCTGGGCCCTTAGCCTATGGGATGATGCCAACCACATTCAGGGAAGGACTCTAATTGTTTAATCCTCCCTGCATGTGCTCTCATCCACAGACCCAATGCTGTACTTTATTAATCTCCTAGGTGCTTCTCAATCCAATCCAGTTGCCAATCAAGGTAATAACAGGCTTCTATAAAAAAAATTCACAAGTAATATCACACTTAATGGTGAATGATTGAATGTTACCTAAGATTAGGGCAAAAGCAGGATGTCTGTTTTAACCTCATCTTTTTCTCTCTTTTAAAAAGTAAGATAAATTTATTTTCTCACAGTTCTAGAGGCTAGATATATGAAGAGGATACAATCTTTTGCCTCTTCTAAAATGTGATGGCTGCTGGCATTGTTGGACTTGAGCCTGTATCACCCCAGTCTCTGTGTCTGTGGCCACACATTTCTATCTGTGTCCCTGTACCTTAACATCCTACAAGAGGTTCTAGACAACATAATTACCCAAGAAAAAGAAATTTTAGTAATCCAGATTGAAAAGAAGAAATAAAACTATCTCTGTTGCAGATAGCATAATCTTATATACAAAAAAAGCTAAAAGAATACAATAAACTATGGAACAATAACCCTAAGAGTGCAGTAGTGGCACTCATACCTTGGTGGTAACCAACAGATCTCTAATTGGACCTAAGTCCCAAACAACAAGGGGAAATCATGCCTGTTACTGGAAACTTAGCCAACTACTCAGAGCTAGTGAAGTCACAGATCCTAGAGGAGAACCTATAAATTGTCACTTTGCTAGATCAGCATAATCGCTAAGTACATTCGAAATTTTTTCCTTATACCCACAGATAAGTGTAGTTCTCATTCCTCATCAAGGAAACTTACCTTTGCAATAGACAAAGACCATTACAGAAAACCACAACCAAATAAAACACAGAGCTGTGGAGCCCAGTCTCAACAGATACACCTACAATAAAAATCCCACACCTAAGGCTCAGGGGTCATTGAGAAAGAGGGGTGGAGAAAAGATTGTAAAAGTCAGAGGAATAGAGTTTTCTGTGAGATTGTGTCTCTTAAAGAAGATAGAAGGTATACCATAAAGTCTTACCAACACAACAGTGCTGTGGAATAATCCTCTTGTACACTGTAAAGATTTGTCACTCGAATTGGTTTAATAAAATGCTGACTGGCCAGTAGCTAGGCAGCAAGTATAGGCGGGGCGACCAAACTAAGAATGCTGGGAAGAGGAAGGGCAGAATGAGGAGTCACCAGCCAGACGCAGAGGAAACAAGATGAGAATGCCATACTGAGAAAAGGTACCAGGCCACATGGCTAAACATAGATAAGAATTGTGGGTTAATTTAAATGTAAGAGCTAGTTAGTAATAATAAGCCTGAGCTACTGGCCAAGCATTTATAATTAATATAAGCCTCTGTGTGGTGACTTGGGAAGTGGCTGATGGGTATTTAGGAGTTGCTGGTGGGACAGAAACTTCTGCCTACACAACAGCCTAAACATGAGCTGAACAAGGACAACAGTAGATATGCTAACATGGATGGGGGAAAGCTCACAAGGACTCAATCCCACACAAAGGACTACAGGCAAATAAAGAAAGCTGAGAGTGGTAAAAACAGTCTTCCCCAGGAATTGGCTGTCCAATCGCAAAAGGTTGGCCATGAAAACATACACAGAAGTAACAGTATAAAGACTGAGCAGGTTGTATTAATGCATTTAGGAAAATATATGTATATACATACACATATGCATGTAATAATCTGTCTCTTATACACATCTAGATGTGTATAAGAGACAGGTATAAAGACTGAGCAGGTTGTATTAATGCATTTAGGAAAATATATGTATATACATACACATATGCATGTAATAACAATTAATGAAAAAGTAGGCCATGAATTTGAAAGAGAGCAAGGAGGGGTATATGGGAGGGTTGAAGGGAGGAAAGGGAAGGAGGAAATGATGTAATTGTAATCTAAAAAAATAAAATATTTTTTAAATGTAGCAATGAGAAAACCAATTCTATTTATTCTGCCATAAAAATTAAATCGATAAACATAAAAGTGTACTTTGAAAATTACAAAGAAGTTCAAAACAATCCAAGTAAATGAAACAGCTCAAAAGCCAAGACTTAATATTGTTAAGATGACAATACTCCCAGGCTGATCTATAGATTGAAGGCAGCCCCTTTGCAGAAAAAGAAAGAAAATACAAATGAAAATGCAAAAGATGTAAAGTAGCCAAAATAATTTTGAAGAACAAAATTGAAGGACTCATGTTTCAAAGTTTCAAAATTTATTATATGTAAATTTTACTATGTGCTAAAAGTATAGTAATGAATACTGTATAACTAATGAGGGCTCAGTATAATTAAAAGCCCAGAAGTAAATCCTTTAATTTATGGTCAACTAAATTTCATTAATGGTGTCAAAATAATTCAATGTGGAAAGAAGTCTTTTCAGTAAATGCAGTTGGGATGACCAGGTATTCACATGTAAAGACAAAATGAAGTTATGTTACTGTTTCATTCCATAGGACAAAATTATTTCCAAATCGACTAAAGACCTAAAGATAGGAACCAAAACTACAAAACTCCTATAGTAAAACCTATGTATAAATCTTTGTAGTATTGAATTAGTTTCTTAGAAACGATATTTAAACTACTAGCAAGAAAAGAAAAATAAGTATGTTGGACTTATTAAAATTAAAACAATTGTATTGTTGAGATATAGTATTGCAACCAAGATTGACCTGAAATAGGCTATGTAGCCAAGGGTAGCCTCAAACTTGTGCTCTTTCTGCTTCTATACTGTTCAAAATTAAAAAATGTTTGTACTTCAAAAGACACTGTAAAAGCTAAGCATGGTGGTACATACCTGTCAACCCAACACTAGGAAGGTAGAGACAGAAGGATCAGAAATTCAAGGCCAGCCTACCTGAGACCTTATCTCATTAAAGACAGAGAGAGGAAGGAAGGATACTATAAAAGAAGTGAAGAAGCCAGGCAGTGGTGGAACATGTCTTTAATTCCAGGACTCAGGAGGCAGAGGCAGGCAGATCTCTGTGAGTTTGAGGCCAGACTGGTCTATAGAATGAGTTCCAGGACAGGCTCCAAAAGCTACACAGAAAAACCCTGTCTTGAAAAACCAAAANAAGGAAAGAGGTGGGACAGAAAGTAGCCAGCACAGCATTTGCTATTCTAAAATTTCTTACCAGGTCATTCAATTTAAAACTTCTGTAAATCAAAAAAAAAAAAAAGTGAAAAGAAAACTCATAGGTAGAGAGGTAGCTGAGTTGGTAAAGTATTTGCTTAACATGACAAAACTCTAGTATTCCATTCCTAGAACCACATAAATTGGGCATGGTGACCCATATCTGTCATCTCAGCATAAATTAGGAGGTAGAGGCAGGAAGATGAGAAGTTCAAGGTTAACCTTGGCTAGTTCAAAGCTAGTCTCCCATAACATCTTACCTCAAAAAAGAGGAGGAGGAGAAGGAGGAGGAAGAGGAGGAAAGGAAGGAAAAAGGGAGTAAGGAAGAAATGAAAGCAGGAAGGGAGAAATGAAAAAGGGAAGAAGGAAGGGAGAGAGGGAGAGAGGGAGGGAAAAGGGAAGGAAGAGAAAAAATGAAAAAGAAACACACAGAATGAAAATAAATTTTGTAAATTATATTTTTGATAGGACACTAGCATTTAGTACTCAAAGCACTCTTATAAATCTCAGCACTTGGGAGGCTGGGTCAGCTCAGTTTGGGGATATACAGTGTGAGACCCTGTCTCAAAAATAAAGAAATAAATTTCTTGGGGGTGCCAAGATGGCTTATCCAGTTAAAGCACTTGCTCTTAAGCCTGGAGACCTGAATTTTATCCCTGGGGTCCACATGGTGGAAGGAGAGAACTGATTCCCACAAGTTTTCTTCTTATATCTATGCACATATATGTACACACACAAGCACATAATAATTTTTTTAAATTCTAACAAAAGAAACTCGTACAAATTTTCTTTAGAAAATGAATTGTGATGAAATCACTTTTAAATACAATTTGGCAGACTGTTTACTCAGAATATTGTAGACAGAGTTTCTATGATTCAGAAATTCCACTCCTAAGTGAAATGAAAACTTATGTCCATATAAAAATTTGTACATGAATGTTCATGGCAGCATTATTCAGGGTAGTCAAAAGTGGCAACAATCAAAATGCCAATCACATTATGAATACATGAATAGAAAGTGGTATGTTCATACAGCAAGGCTATAACAAGCTATAAACATGCTACAACATACATTAACCTTGAAGGCATTATGCACAACAAACCAGATCAAACACTAAAAGCCACAGTAGATGTTTCCATTTTTATGGAATGTCTCAAATGGACTCATCCATTAAAATGGAGAGTAGGTTAGTAGTTGCCAGAGGTGGAGCAAAGGCTGGAATTGGAAGGTACTCTAAAGAGCATAAAGTTTCTTTTTTCTTCAATGAATTTCAAAATAACTAGTAGAGAGGCTTTTAAATGTTCACAACACAAATAAATGATAAATGTCTGAGATGATGAATAGACTAGTTAACTTAATCTGATCATTCACACTGTATACATGTGTTGAAATATCATGCTGTTTCCCATAAATATGTACAGTTACTAGTCCACTAAATCTTAAAATATTTTTATACTTTGAGAATTTCATACATGAACGCAATATATTTTTATCATATTAATTCCCTTAATCCCCCTAACTCCCCAAGGTCCCTCCAATTTTTAAATACATATTTTAAATGTCCTAGAATGTGATGATGGTTGTACAACTATATGAATATATTCAAAACCATTTTCTTAAACACTTGAAGTGGTGAATTTTATGTTATATGAATTGTTTATCTATCAAAAACCAATTTTGATGTGTGTGATGGCACATGCCTTTAATCCTATCACTTGGGAGGGAGAAGCAGGTGGATCTCTGTGAATTCGAGGCTAGCCTGATCTACATAGTGAATTCCAAGACAGCCAAAGCTACTTAATAGAGAGACTCTGTCTCGAACAAAATAAAACAAATTATGAAAAGGAAAATATATTGGGTAAATATTAAACTTAGTACAACTGAGTGTAGATATATTAATATCAAAGGAAAATAAGATTGTAGGGCAATATGACAACAATAACCAACTAGTTAATATTACCAAAGATATAGCAGTTAAAACAAAGAAATAAAAAGGAAAGGAAAGGAAAGGACATGACTGCTCCTAGGTATGGTGGAGGAGAAAGTTTATTATAGATATGTGGGAGAGCATAGTCAGAGGCAGGGACATCTGAGGGAATCTAGAGTGGACATGACCAGACTGAGCTAGTCCATGTGGGAGAGGGGGAGGGAAGGGAGAAGGGAGACAGGGGAAGCAGGTGCAGCAGACAGGAGGCCAAAGGTACAAAAGGGCAGGTAACCAAAATGTCTGGATTATACAGAGAAGAGCCTCTGGGGGAAGGGCAGCCCAGCCCCTGGGCTGGAGAGTGCAGGGCAGAGGGCGGGGTATGCCAGCCATACCCTGTAAACAGGTCTGGACTGAGGGATGCTGGGAGAACCTGGCTGTCAGGTCCAGCTTTGATATGACAACCTCAGCCATTTGACCCAGGTTTGAAATTTAACCAGCAGTCTAAATGTATTTGTAACTATCTAAATTTATTTGTAACAAGCTGGCAAATTTGGCAAATTATTAGGACACTTTAACAAATTTTCCATAATGATAGGCAGCCCAAACTCCAGTGGAATATTGGAACACTTCAACCATATTAACAAGCAAGATTTAATTAAGATAAATATAACACAAAGGTAAAATATACAATCTTTTCAAGTGCTCAGAGAACAGTCACCAAATGCTCCATAAAGCATATCTCAAGGACCTGGGATCATACAAAGTTTGTTTTCTGGCAGGAATGGAATTTGAGTGGCTATGGCAGTGGCAATGATCTATCTAAACAGAAGCTGGCTCAAGGGCTGGCACTAAGTAGAAGAAGTGTTCTGCTGTTCTAAGAATTAACCTCTTAGCTGCTACATGACAATCAGGAGGGTCCTAGAAGTACTGAAATAGAGACTAAGGCAATGAGGGCAACTGGTAAATGATAGACTAAGCAAATCTATGGCAGTATCTAGTTATCGAATGGTCTAGGAAGATTGATGCATACATAGAACACAAGCCCTGTTTAGTAGGCCGATTATAGATCAGAAAAGAAACAAGCCTGAAAATAAATGAGATGAACATTTAACTCAGTTTAAAAAATATTCAAAGAGAGCAAGATATGAATAGCTACTAGAAAGCTGAGTAAGCAAAAAATACAGATACAGGAGGAACAAATAAAATATGAAGCTTAAAAAACAAAACCCAAAGCTGATTTTTTATTTTAAAAGGAACCATACAACTTACAAACTGTTCACAAGATTTGTCAAGTGGAAAAAAAAACAAAAGTACAAGTAAACAATGTTAGAGAATATACTGTGTGAAAAACGTTTTTTCAATAAAGAAATAATAAATGAACCTTAGAAAAAAGAACATATAACAAGAAAACATTTTTTAAAAGATGCACATACAAACCTTAAATAAACTTGAAAATTTGTGAAATAGAAAACCCAGAAAATGTTAACTTAGCAATTCTGACACAAGTACAACAGCAAGCAAAACAAATTCCATAACTTTCAAAGAAACTGTAAGAGTTAAAAGGTTTAAAAGATACACTAAGACTAGACTATTTGATCTGGAAGTTCTGCCAAATATTTGAGGAACAGATAGTTCTGGGACAAACTCTGTCAGAGATGGAATGAAAGAAAATAGTTCTCACTTCATTGCATGATGTTAGTATAACCTTGACACCAAAACCAGAAAATGACAACATGAAAATAGAATCTCTCCTGAAGAAAATACTAAAGTACTGAACAAAATTTTACTGAACTAAATTTAGGAGTATTTTTATGTCCCAGGACTGTAAGATTAGCTCATAATAAGAAAAACCATGTAGCACAAAAAAGTTAAAATTAAAATAATCATGTTGTATTTCAATAGATACAGAAAATACATCTCATAAATTTTAACACCAACTCACTTTTTAAGAACTATGAAGTTAGGAATAAAAAAAGAACTTCCTTACCTTCTTAAGAGGTATCTGCCAAAAAACTATATTTAATTACTCAATGGTGAAACTTTCAAAAACAGTCCCTTTATAATCAGGATCAACCATGAATGCACATTATTAACATACTTTTTAACATTGTGCTGTGTTGTGTGTGTGTGTTTGTATGTTTTGGAGGTGGGGGGGTCTTAGCAATGTATTAATATAAGAAAAAAGATATTTAAGAATCATAAGGATAAGGATTGCTGGGGGAGAAATGAAAGCTATAATTTGCACACAAATTAACAAAACTAGTAAGAAAGCTTAGCAGGTTTGCTAATTATAAATTCACCATATAAAACTAATTATATATATATATATAGCATCAAACTACTATAAAACACAATATTCTACAAAAGCACGGTTTACAGTAACAATAAAAATAAACAAGAAAAACTCCTTAAAATGATGTGCAAACCCTTCCTAGAATAAATTATAAAATGTCACTCCAAATAACATGAAAGTCAAAATTTTTCAAGAGATATATCATGTTTAAGAAAAATTAAATATCACAAGCTGGTTATTCTCCCCACATTGATTTATAGATTGAATGTGACTCCAATCAAATCTTTAAAATATTGCCTCTCTGTGTGTATAACTTGAAAAGATGATTCCAAAGTTTATGGGGAAGAGCAGTTGGCCAAGAATAGCCAAGATATTCCATAAGAAGGGCAAGATGGAAGAATTTACTAAGATAAATGTCCACTGCACTATGTTTAAAGCTAAAATTTCAAAATTACCTAAGGCGCATAAAATAGATAAACCACAAGATAGTTACAAAATATAATAGTACACAGCAAGGAAAAATAAGGAAGCTATGAATACACACAACAATAATATGTGTGGCTTATATACATATAATGTTGAGTAAGAAAGTACAGCTATCCAGGATCAATAGTCTGCCTATCCAGCTTGGGAGGAAAGGCAGACATTGCTGAAGGCCCTGGCCAAAAAAATTCAGTTAACCATTAAGGAGTGTCATGTGAAAACAGAACGATGGCAAAAGTAAAAGTAAAAAGCCAAGTGATCACTTACAGAGCATCTGTCCTGAGCCAGGCTCAGGACTTAAAAGTGGGTATGATGGTGAATAAGAGCAGGCAATCATGTTTTGTTTAATAACATTTACTGAGTGCATACTATGTGCTGAGCATTTTTCTAAGCACGTTACCCACTTCAGCTTATCTAATCTTTGCAACAGCACTGTTAGCAACATCAGTCTACAGGTGAGGGAACAGAAGCAAAAAGAGGCTTGTCTACATTTACAAAGACAGGAGGTGGGACTCAAAACTACACAGCCTTGCATCTGGTATTACTCTTATGAAAAATTAAGGAATGTGGAGCTCAGAATTAAAATAAACACGTATTTTTCTGTTTTGTGTGGGGTTTGTTCTTGTGTTTTAGATGGAGCTTTTGAGATGTAGCTCTGGCTGGCTGAGAATTTACAGTGTAACTAAGATTAGCTCTCAAACTTACAGCAATCCTCCTGACTCTGCCTCCTGAGTATTAGTCAGATTTCTTAGGAATATAAGGGTTTTCACTCTGGAAGACCTATGTATGCAGAATGGCTTCACTGTTTGTCAGCTAAACCCAACAGGATCAAGAGTGGCTGGATGGGTAAGGGTGGAATGAGGTTCTATTTCATACAGACTCCTACATCTCCAGATGAGTAATTAGGATTGCTGATGGAGAGAACAACGGAAAACACGACACTGGGTTTTATTCTCCACTCTGCTTCTTGTATACATATCCTACATCTTATACAGTAATCTAATATTGTACATCTTCCTGGAACTGCTATGATGAAGTATTGCCCACAGTATGCCTTAGGACTACCCTCCTCTAACATTAAGAGTCTGGCAGCTTCCTCAGCGGCTGCTTGAGCTGTCCAAGTCCTGCAGTTCACAGATGTCTTATCTCTAGCCCCCTTCTGCTTTCTAAAGCTGGGCTGCAAACACCTTGTTGAAAGATTATCCTTGGTTATCTATGAGAAATGGCATACTTCAGTTTCAAAGCCTATTTCCAAGCTTTGCTTACTTTCCCTTAGCCCCTGCTCCTTAAAATTTCATAGTGAATAATACATCTGCAGACCTGGCATTGTGATACTGCCTTTTTCCCTCAGCTCCTCAGAACAGCAAGATTGTCTATAAATGTCAAGGCCAGGAAGGCAATGCAGGAGCCCAGTACTCAGTCTTTCCCAGCCCACGCAGGTACAGACTTATTTTTAAAAGGACGGTGAAAGAGGAAGGGCAATGGTGAGAAGTGACATGGTAGTGCTGTGGACTCAGCACCTATCCTCTGAGACACCATGCCATGAAACACTATCTTATTTTATCCTGGCATAAATTAAACAAAATCCATTTCCAGATCCTTCATAAAAGAAGCCAAAATAAAATATTCTGAATAGTACTATACTAGAACGCTTACATTCTAGACAAGAAACATTCTAAACAAACTCCCAATTCAAGGGGAAAAGCCCTTATTCAGGGGTCCCTGGAGTTTGGGTGCTCTTTATCTAATCCTCATTCTTTGTCTTCTCTACCTGCCTTTCTCTCTTATTTCCTTACCTTTTCTCACATTAATTAGCCTCTTGTTATGCTCTAGCTACTTTATTCAATCGCTCATCTATTCCAACTTCTATGTGAGGGCAGGAGTGGATAGGGAGCACCATTTGTTCTTCTAAACCCACCTACCACCACCACCCACAAATGCAAACCCCACTTACAGCCCCTTCGGCGTTGCAGCCCGCTGCTACTGCTGCTGTGTGGAATCCAGATCTTCTGTAACCTGGTTTGAGTGAGCTCACCCAGCTCTTGAGACATCTTAGGCGTTGCAGCTAATGACAGCACTGCCCACAAGGTACTGGACCTCACTTCCTATGTTCCTAGCTGTCTTTTTTGTTGTCGTGGCCACAGAAGCAGGTGGGTAGGGCTGGGACAGGAGGATGCACTGGGTTTCTAAGCTTCTCACAGACTATATCCAGCTCCCTCTTTTCCTTCTGCTCCTGTATGTACAAGTGGGGACGTGGGTGTCGAAAGCCAGAGGCTAGGCAGAAGTCAGCAGAGGCCTCTGAACTCTAAAGGGCTATGTACATAGAAGATAAGTTGGAGCCCAGCAAGAAAGGCAGCCAGCAAGACAGCCCAGGTCTGACCAGTTACTTCCCGCCAATGAAGACAGGGCTAGTAGAGTATGCAAATAAAAAAACAAAGATCATGTGCTTACATCCTGTGTGGTGTGGCATGGCAAAGGTGATGGAGATAGGTCTCAGCCTTGACATAAAAAAGCATGCCTAATTAGAATGTGAAGCTCCAACTCAGAAACAGATTCATACCAGAATTATATGGACCCCCCAAACAAAAACACAAACATAATATCCCTAATTCAAAATGCAATGTTTTGAGCTAGCAATTTAAGACCCAAACAGGAAGTAGACTTTCACTACCTCACTGCTCACCCTACTCAACAAGACATTGCAAAACTGTCCTTCCCTGGAGTCTGCTGCCTCCCTCTCCACAGGACTTCTCCCTCTTAAAATGAGCTGTCTGGGGCACTCCAAAGAGATTGGCACTATCTGATCATCTTTATACTCTCTCTAGCCAAGGTTAAATAAATCAGAGTAAATCTGACACCTTGGGAATAGGAGTGAGTGCAGCCATTGCTGGGCAGAGAGCCGATAAATAAGCACAGTTCACATGGCTGCCAATGCTGAGATGATCCAGCAATAAAGGCATCACAATCTAATCCAAACCCCAGCTAAAAGCTCTTCATTCCAAGATGTTGGGACAGGGGCTTAGGAGAGTGGAAACTGCACTGAAGACAGTATGTATGAGGGACAAGAGGCAATGACCTCTATCTAAATAGCACAAATCCACAGGAAAGGGCCACCTCATCCAGATGTCTCTCCTTCACTTGTCCCCACTCTTCTTGCCATTCCCCTGGTTATTTTGAGACTTTTATCTGTAGAATTCATGCAACTGCACAGCTTGACTGGAAGATGTCCAAGTGCCCTTTTACTTCATTCTTTGTAACCTTCCCACCCCCAACAAACCTCCAGTGATTGGGTATTAGGAAGCTCAACTTTCTTCCACTGAGCTGGAATACGCAAGGGCAATCTCTCAGGAAAAGAAATCTCTAGGCCCTGCCCTCAAATGCTCCCAGCTCCACTCTGCCATTTAAGAAGCTTCCTAAAATATCTTCTCTGAACCTTAGTCTATACAAGGGTTAGAGTCACTCCAGTTGCTGTGTGTACATCATATAAGACTTTCAATACCAAAGCCTACCTATGTCACTGCACCTAATGTGACAGTGGATCACAACAGTTAAGAACAATGGAATCTGAAGCTACACTGCCTGGGTGGAATCTCACTTTGTCCATTGCTGGATCTGAGAAACTGGGCAGAAGGCTAACTTTCCAGTGACTCAGTTGTTTGTTTTGTTTTGCTCTTTCATTTGGTATATAGGGAAGGAAAGTAGTGCCTATTCCTTCAGTGTTAGTGAAGATCCAATATATTGATATACATGAAGAAACCCAGGGAATGCTGAATATATATTATTCAACATTGATGTTTCCTTTGTGAAGTAAATGAGTCATTTTTTTCAAGTAATCTGTAAGCTCTATCATATTATGATGCAGGATTAACATTTACACTGTAAAGAGTTCCTGAGAATCAATTAGATAGGTAAACTCATTTGTGGTTTCTGTTAACTAAGTCTGGCATAGAAAGTCAAATACTACATGCTCTCACTTATTTGCAGAACCTAAAAGATGTTGGTAAGAAGCTGAGTATAGACTAGTGGGAAAAGGAGAGGGAAAGAGAGAACAACAGGTATGGGATTCAGGTAAATAAAAGGAATAACTTCTGATGTTCTAGAGCACAGTAGGATACTATGGTTGACAACATAATTATATACTTCAAAGCCGGTAGAGGTAGAACAGAGAAATGATAGATATTTGAGGTGATACATATGCCAATTAATCACTGCACATTATATTTATGTATTAAAATATCATACAGTACCATACAAGTGTGTTCAATTATGTGTCAATTTAAAGTTAAACAATACTAGGTCTTTCAGATTAGGAGAGAACCCCTAGAGTCTCAGAAATAGATTTTGCAAGACACAAGTCTCTTAACCCTAACAAGTCACATAAGTAGTGTAAGTCCGTTTTAAATATCTTACCATGTCTCTGTGGTTTCCAATGCCCACAAAGCAGTATTTCATTTATTTCCCTTGTTCCTTTCAAACATCCACAGTAAGAACACAGGGAAATGGGTCTGAGGAGTGGATGGCTTGTCCAAGGTAATCTAGCCGATAACATGAACATATCTTTTATGTTTACAAATTTGTCCTTATGACACTGCCAAGTATCAAGAAGATAATTTTAGTAGCAGGAAATTTGAGCTAGGTGGCTACAAGGCCTCTGACAAGGTCTGAAAGGGTAAAACTCAGGGTCTGGGTTTGATAACCTAATTTAAATCTGCCTATGAAACTTTTCACCACTGTTACCAATTCTGAGCCCAGAAATAGAAAAAAATCATGCCTTCTAGAAATGCCTCAGACTAGCATTCAAACCTCTTCAAAATCAGTCCCAACCTACCTATTCAGTCTGCTATCGCTCAGACCCCCATGTTTAACTGCACTGGCTAATTCACAGGGCCCCAAACCACAGCATTTTCCTGTCTTTAGGCTTCTGCTCAGCCTGGAGCATCTTCTATTCTCACTGAGCTCTGTCTTGCTTATCAAGACCCGTTTTAGTGTTTACCTTCTCTGAAAGTCAGCCTTGCAGCCTTGAGAGAGGCTTTGCCTTGGTTCTCATATTGCCTTTATGTGAGCAAGGGTTTCTCTTTACCTAACTAGACTGTAGGCTCCTTGAAGATGGGGCCTGGATCCTTGTGATTTACTGACTGTTCATCTCAGGCTCTAGTATGGAGGACACTTGTTCAGTGACCATATTCACAGTCTACATCTCTCTGCTGCAGATGAGATAAACATGGTGCTAAGAAATCCCAGTTCACTGTGGTAGGTATTCTAATAGCTTTCAGGGAAATGGATGCGGGACCTGATTTATCTGAGATAAAGAGTGGCATCTAAGAAAGTTTTAAAACTTTGGGATGGAATAGAATAAATAAAATTATGAAATTCCCTCCGAGAAGGTCTATTATATTGGTTATAGACATGGGGTTCACTCAGCATCAGATTCACACTCAAGGCTAAAGATTGAACCATAAATTTTAAATTGGGACTATCTCTAGGGAAGAAAACTATGAAGTGTGACTTTAGAAGACCCATAGAGCCTGTTCCCACCTCCAAGCACAGAGTGTGGAGAGGAATGTCATTTAAAGCATCAAAGTAGTACATATGGGCAATAAAATCATAAATGGGGTCTCCTTATTGGTAAGCCTTGAAATGCATGATTGTGAATGCATTTGTTACAGCCTAGAAGGCTGACAGATGGTTGATCATATGCTTATGGGCTAGATTCATGGATGAGCACATATCAGGATTTCTCCCACAGCATCTACCCTGGCCTATTCCACTATTTTCAGACTCATGTCTGGTCTGCAAAGCTCACTGTATTCTAGTCATAGGAGTGGCTCTTCATTGACCATAGTCAGTCAGGAAGGACACACGTAGAGGGTTGTGGGTGGTACTACCTGTGGATGTCACATAAAAGCCAAGAGCACTAATCTCAGATGCAGCATGAAAGTCCTGAAGTGTCTCTAGAGAGCTCTGGATTCTGCCTCCCCCTCCCCCTTCCCCATCCCCACTGCTGCTAGATCATCAGGCCAGATCTCTGTGGGAAGTAGGCTAGGGGCTTTAATTTATATTTTACTAAGGTGTCTATTGACACCCAGAGAAACCAAAGAACTTGTCAAAATTTCATAGCAGAGCAACCCTACTTTATACACTAGAGGAGAGGTCAGAGACAGTCTCTATTGTACACTGAATTAAAAAACATACTACATAGCTGGAAGGTAGGCTGGGAGGATCACATAATCACAGCCAGTCTGGGAAACATAGAAAGCTTCAGGCCAGCATGGGAAACATAGTTAGACCCTGTTTCCAAAATTAAAGAAAATAAAATGAGAATTGGAATTTCAAAGATAGCAGGGGATTATCCTTTAGGCCAGTGTCCTACAAAGTCAAGTACAACTGGATTTTAAAATACTGACAGATAGCTTAGATATACATATCATCTTTCCCCAACTCTCCCATACCCTTTAATATAGCCCAAACTCCTATGCAAAGAAAACCTTCCCAAGAGCCTGAAGCAAGGATTTTGACCTGTGAAACACCTGTCCACTTTTCCTTTTTTCTCACCTACCTGTTCTCTTAGAGGCTTTTTCTTCCATCGCTAATTATCCAATGGCTCTCCTGCATTTACAGACCCCCAAAGCAGGTCCAGTGGGTGGCATCAAATAGGAAACCCGGAGACATCCGTTGGTTCCTGGGAAGGCTGAGGAAGCGCCCTTGTTAAGGGGTGTGTGCAATGTTGAAATATTAGCTGCTGTAGCTGCCAAAGAAGTTCCTGAGCCACCCAGAGCCTTTTCTCTTCAGTCCAACCATGTGTTCACCTTGCCCCAAAGGTCAGTACTAATATTAACAAGTCACTGGAGAATGGGGAAATTAAAACCAGCTATTGAGGTGAGCAAGAACTGAATTTCTTTGGGGCTGAGCTTCATATCTGACTTCAATGCATTATGGGCAAAATCCCTTGCTTGGAAGCAATCTGGCAACATGCAGAAAATTGTTCATTTCCCTTGTCCTAGTTAACCCACTCCTGGGAGTCAATCCTTAGCCAGCAACTCTCAAAGCAGGGAAAAGCTCAAGGCACAGACTTTTCTTAATTATAGAGCTATTTTCTGATGGCAATAACTAACACCCTTTAAGTCCCCTAGGGGTGGGGAAGCACCTCACTGGGCTCTTTCTGTAGCCACAGAGGATGATGGCTCTAAGGCTGTGAAATTCTGAGGGTGTCTGTGCTCGAGTGCGAATAATTCTGCAGCAATTTTCAGTGAAAAACCTTAGGGTGGAAAGTTATACTTTCCCCTGGAAATTGGCCTATGCCTGTTAATTCTGTTTCTGTGCTCTCAAAAATAAGTCAAGAACCCATTGCCCTGTTTATATCCATCTGCTAAATACTTATCCCCTTATCATATATGCTGTGTCAAAGATAGCCACTGAGGCTGTTGGCAGTCTAGTGACAACAGAAATCAATGGGGGTTGTGCATTGTGGTAAATGCTGTGATAGAATGGATCATAAAGTGCAGTGGTGCCCACAGGAAAACACCTAAATGCAGAGGTGCGTGGACAGAAAATATTAACTCAAAATAAATCAATCGTTTACCTGATAAAGAAGGGGTTTAAATCTTGGCTCTACCACTTCTGTGAGACTGAGACGAATTTACTCAGCGCCTTTTCCTGGTTTTTCCTAAGAACGAAATGATACAATGGAGACAGGAAAAACCATAGCTGCATCGGGAGACAATACTATTCTGAAGCTTAAATTTTCCAAGCCTCAATTTTGCTCATCTGAGAAATGGAGCCAAATACAAGTATGTATTCTGTCTCAACCTTTACATGCTATGAGAGCCAAGACAAATATGTTTATACAGGGAAGATTTGAGGTAGTTTCCTGCCTTCAGACTCAATCTTAACTGCTCTTTCAACTGAGGAAGTTCCCTTTGCCATTGCCCAAAGGACTCTGCCAAAGGCAGAGGCCTCTCAGCCACCGCCAGAGGCCGCTCACTTAAACTGGAGTTCTGCCTCGATGCGGGGGGAGGGGACAGCAGGGCTTTGGCCGAGTTTGTTTCCCGAGAGGCCCACCCCTTGACAAAGTGACAAAATCCCATTTGTAAGTAACCTGACGCATCAAGGGGACTTTTGTGTCGAGAAAAGCAGTCAGACTCGGGCGTCCAGGCCAGCGTGCGGCCAGAAGGAAAGGAGCCCAACCAGGGACGCGCTTCTCACCAGTCACTCTTCCCAGGTTTTGGACTGGGTCTTGTTATGTAGCCCAGGCTGGACATGAATTCATGACTGCCCCTGCCTCAGTTTCCTGAGTACTGGGGTTGCAAGCTTGTACGACCAAGCCCGGTTTTCCTACAGCTTCCACCTCAGTTCCGTCTCCCGCCAGTGAGAACTGAACTCGAAGCCCCGCCCTGCGTGCGTCCTGCCGTCGGAGGGGGGGGAAACCAGATGAGAACGCCTGCGCAAACGCGTGAGGAAGGCGGGGACCTAGCTCACTTCCGGGCGGCGATGAATTTCCGCGCCTAAGCTTGCTTCGTGAAACCGTACAGTTTACCAAAATGTTGCGCGTAGTAAGCTGGAACATCAATGGGATCCGGAGTCCCCTGCAGGGGCTGACATGCCAGGAACCCAGCAACTGTCCCACGGCCTTGCGACGCATTTTGGACAAGTTGGAAGCTGATATTGTCTGTCTCCAGGAGACCAAAGTGACCAGTAAGCATTCGAGAATCCAAGATCTCTACCGTGTTTTCCTTCTGCTATCTTTCGCTTCCTGCTCCAACTCATTTCACTTTTTCATTTACCCGTACTTAGAATCCTGCCCTTATACCCACCTGAAAGTACTGATCCCTCTCCTCTTAAACACCTCCACCCCAGCTGGAGCCCCCAATTCCCATTCCTGTCCTGCTTTCCCCGTTTAAACCCGCAGGCACAGATTCCCGCCCATTCTGCCGTCCCAACTCGGTGCTTTGAATTTGCTCCTAGGCCAGGTTCCTCAGTTCTCCATCCCTGCTCCCACCTCAGTCCTTTAATTCCCACCTAATCTTTGTCCTCAACCCAGACTCCAATTTCTCCTTTCCATATCCCCAATTCCTCTTCTCTCTTCCACCTCAGAGCCCCAGATTCCTGTGTTGTGTCTTACCCCAAATAAGAAATTAGACCTCCTAATTTCTTCTCCTATAATCTCCAACTCATATTCCTAATTCCCTCTCCTGCCTCCTACCCTCACTTCAGATCCCCAGGCCACTGGCAGCACCCTCCCACCAGTCCTCTCATCACCTAGACCACGAGACTTAGCTCTGATTCGCTTTTCTCCGCTTTCCCTGCTTCCCCATCTGATTTGAATATCATTTCCCTTTCTGACCTTTCCATCTTTCTAGCTCCTGTCATCATAAACACCACCGTCCACCCCCACGCCCCGCTAGTTATGGCTCTGATGTATGCTAGTAATTAGCCTATAACTATAATTCCAGTCTTTCATGGGTCCACAGTGCTAGTTTTACCTCTAACTTTATACTACATTTTTTCCCCAGGAGATGCACTGACAGAGCCCCTGGCTGTTATTGAGGGCTATAACTCCTATTTCAGCTTCAGCCGCAGCCGTAGTGGCTATTCTGGTAAAGGGGGGTCTTCTGGGGTATTTAAGTTAGTGTTGATGATGGAGGCAAGTAGCAGAAAAGTGTTTTGGTATTTAATGAGAAGGTAATATATTCCAGCTTTTCATCTCAAGAGCTAAAGCTGCATAATCGCAGGTTATGTAAAACCTAATATTTATGTACCAAATTATCCTTTTGGCCCTCAGAAGTACAGTAATGTCATGGTTAATTTTGTGAGCTCTGGGGCTCAACTGCTAGGGTTCAAGCCATAGCTCACTTCCTAGCTATGTGTTCTCTGGCAAGTTACTTGACCTTTGTATCTCAGGTTTGTCACCTTTAAAATGAGGATAATGCTTACTTTCTAGGTTCTTACAAGACTTTAGTCATTCATGCATGTGATAATACTAAGCCAATATTTTATCCGCATTTGTCATGTATCTGTATAAAATACATTATCATTGTTCTTGTAAAGTATAACATTCTGTGGCTTTTTTAGATGAAACTGAGGCCTCGGGGTATGGGTTAGTTGTTTTAGGATTTTAGCAGACTTGCTGTATTTGGGGCAGACATTAGAATGAATAGTTGTTTTCTAGAAGTACTTTGACCTTGAAGAATCATCGTGGTAAACAGTAAAGAGTCTTTGTGAAAATCAGTGATTGTTTTCCATGATTTGTAGAATTGTTTTTATGAAGGGGCGTTGCAGCCTTTGCATGACTTTGGTCACAAGATGTCTCTGGCACACCTGAGGCTCTTGGATTATTGTGTATTGCAAATGATACACAATAAAGGACTAAAGTCAGGAGAGCATGTGATGCTTTCCTTTAGTGAGACATAAAGATTAGAGTAGAGACCTTGGTATGAGGAAATACTTTACCCCAAAACCAACTTTGTGTAGTACTCAATAAATACACCTTTGTATGGCTGTTCAGGGTTCAGTCCATCAGAGAGGCTGGACCTTCTTGCTGCCATATAGGCCTTAAAATTTCATCTTGGAGTGCCTTCTTTCTTCAACCAACCCACGCTACATAGAACACCCCACCCAACATTTGGCACCCAAGTTGCTTCAGATTCAACAGAGCCATATATGGCCCTTGAGTTAGGAGGATTATTCATACATTTTTTAAAACATTTAACAAAGATAACCAAAACTATTCCTTGTCTGGGGACATTTGGAGTGGAACAGGCTGTACAGTAGTGTTTTGGCTGCCAATCTCATTCAGAATACTTTGTCTGTCCCCAGGCGTGGCTACCTTTTGTAAGGACAGTGCTACCCCCGTGGCTGCTGAAGAAGGCCTGAGTGGTGTGTTTGCCACCCTGAGTGGGAATGTTGGTTGCTATGGGAACATGGATGAGTTCACCCAAGAAGAACTCCGGCTTCTGGATAGTGAGGGCCGGGCCCTCCTTACACAGCATAAGATCCGGTAATAGCCCATATCCTCCTGCTACAGACCATCTCTGGTTCTAGTCTTAGTGTCCAGAATATAAGGCCCACCTTATAGATATGCAGTTGCTATAGAAAAGTTCCCAAACTTGCCTTCCTGGACTCTAGGACTGGCTGTGCTAAGTGATCCTGGCAAATCATGCTTCCTTCTGAGCCTTGTGTTCACCTCTCTACAGTGGGAGACTAGCCTGGGAGTACAGCTGTCTAATTATCACAGGTTACTCAAAAGCAGCTTAGCCAGCACAGAACTCATTGCCCCAAATTGGTTTCTTTCTGGATATCTTATCTTCATGAATGGCAGCATTATCACCCAGTTTACCTGGGTACTATGCCCTCTTTGCCTCACCCAGAGTCCATCCCTAAGACCTCCTGCCTGCTCATTTGTGACTCCCAAACTCTTTCTTCCATCCCATGGACAACCATTAACTGGAAGCTGCACGGTGTGAGTATGGAAGGGGAGTCTTGAAACTGACTTCTTTTGAGGGATGCTCTTTTCTCCCCAGCACAATGGAAGGGAAGGAGAAGACTTTGACCCTAATCAATGTGTACTGTCCACATGTGGATCCTGGGAAGCCTGAAAGATTGACCTTCAAGATGCGTTTCTATCACCTGCTGCAGATCCGAGCAGAAGCACTCCTGGCAGCTGGCAGGTATTGTAAGTCTAGGCAGCCAGGCTGGTTGAGCTCATCTTGGTGACTGGCCTTGTGTCGTGCTCTGTAAAAGGACATAGAATTTTGTCTTTGAGTTCCTTTACAGTCTAGTTTCGAACATTGTCATGCTGACCTGAACAGGCCTTGCTGTCTTAAGAGGTGTGAGGACAGAGTAAAGTGACATGAACACAGGCTTTGTACTCTGAGCACTTATTCTGGCTCTTCACTTACCGTAAGCCTCAAGGACAGCTCTGCTCCATGTTCTCTTTTGTCAAATGCCTGTGTGAATCCCTACCCCATAGAAGAGTTTTGAGGACAAAATGAGGTGAGGGTGGTAAAGTGCTTAGTTCCAAGGACAGACAGGAAAAAAGTGGGAGTGGGTTAGAGTAATCAAGGGGAGCTTCCTCTAGGCAGTGGTGTCTGAGCTCAGCTTTGAAGGATGAGAAGGATGGCATTAGATAGAGATCATTGAAGCATTCATATCATACGGAGCAGTGTCAACTTTGCCGCTCAGAATTTGGTTCCTCATGTGTGAGAAGCATCTAGAATGTGTCAAGATAGGAGAATGGAAGAGGCACACTGCTATAAGTAATCGGTAGCAAAGGCTCTAGGTGGGAGGTTGCTCCTCTGAAAAAAAGGGCTTGGGAAAAAAAGTATATGGGACTCTTCATTCTTGAATGTCCAGCTGACAGTCCCACATTGTGTTTTTCAGTCATGTGATAATCCTGGGGGACCTGAATACAGCCCATCGACCCATTGACCACTGTGATGCAGGCAGTCTGGTAAGGCTCCCTCTAAACCCTAGGCCCCACTCTGGTTCTTTTCACACAGACAGCCAATACTGGAAGTTTGGCACCAGAGGTAGCTTCCTTTATGGAGAAATAGTGCTTGGTTTGAATATATTCTTTTTTCATTTTGAAGTTACATATAATAATTGTATGTATTTATGGAGTATGATGTAATATTTTGACATGTATAATGGTCAAATGGGGTAAATTACCTTATCTGTCACCTCAAACATTTGTCTTTCTGTGTGGGCAAACATTCAAAATTCTTTCTACTACCTGGTTTGAAATATAAAATAATTTATTGCTAGTTATTACTATATTATGGAACACTAGGCCTTTATCTTCCTATCAAACTGTTCACATTAAGCAGCCACTCTATCCCTTTCTTCCTATGTCTCCTGGACTCTGGTAACAACTGTTCTACTCTGCTCCATGAGATCAACCTTTTAGACTTCTATACATGAGTGAGATCACATGGCATCTATCTTTCTGGGCTTGCCTTGTTTTCATGGCTTCCAGTTCCATTCATTTTGCTGCGAATGACTTATATATATTCTTCTTTCTGGCTAAATAGTATTGTATTCTGTATGTGTTTTATATTTTCCTTATTCGTTAATGAATGTGTAGGTTGCTTGTGTATCTTGGTTGTTGTAAACACATGGATGAGTTGTCATTTGCCTTCTTGCACCTCCACATGTTGAGCTGTCCAGAAGGTCTCTTAACCTTGCTTTTAGGTTTCATGGAGACTTCACTGCATAAGCATAAATGCTGAAAGTGGGATAGAGAAATCCATCAAGGCCTGTGGCAGTTTTTCATCCTTCCTCAATGGTTCAGGAATGGATCCTCTGGAATGAAACTCTTTTATTTTATTGCAAATAGATTTGTTTATAAAATATAATCTGATCCTGGTTTCCCCTCCCTCATCTCCCAGATCCTCCCCTCTTTCCTATCCATACAATTCCATACCTTTCTTCTTTCTCTCTCTCTTTAGAAAACAAAGAGAAAGAGAAAAAAACAGAATAGAACAAAACAGAGCTGTAGAAGCACACACATATACACGCACACACATACACACACGGGGGGGTGAGGAGAATAGCCATAAAAACACAAAATTGGAAACCATAATATGTAAGCAAAAGACCAGTATGGTAAAAAAAAAATGCTCAGACAAAGATCTACAAAAGTACCATTGTGTTTATTTTGTGTTGGCCACCTACTACTTGGCATGGGGCCTGCCCTTCAATGTGGTTAATATATCCAGTGAGATTCCATTGGAGAAAACTAATTTTCCTTTATGAACAATTGTCTATTGTAGATAGCTTTGTGTTAGGGATGGGAGATCATGTCCATTTTACACTTTCAGTGCTGGACACCATCTGGCTTGCCCTGTACAGTCCCTGTGCAAGCTGCCTCAGTCTCCATGAGTTCATGCGTGTGTTCATGCATTGTTTCCTTGATGTCTTCCATCCCCTCTGGCTCTTACAATCTTTCCTCTTCCTCCTCCACATATCTCCCTGATCCCTGAGGGGAAGAGTTTGATGAAAACATCCCCTTTAGGACTGAGTGTTCCAAGGTCTGTCACTCTCTATACATTGTCCAGATGTGGGTCTCTGTATCTGCTTGCATTTTCTGCAGGTGGAAGCTCCTCTGATAATGGCTGAGCAAGGTACTGATGGGTATAGCAGAATATAAGAGTCATTATATTGCTACATTCCTTTAGCAGAATAATGGTATTTGGTTTTCCCTAAGTCCTTGACTATCTAGTTGCAGGTTCTTGGCCACAAGGTAGTGTCAGGCATGAGTTTCATCTCATAGAGTGTACCTTAAATCCAGTCAGAGAGTGGTTGCTTACTCCTCGGACTTTTGTGCCACTATTGCATATGTGTATCATGCATTCAGGTCACCATTGTTTATCAAAGGGTTTGTAGATGAGTTGATGATTGTCTTTGTCCTTTGGTAGTGTACAGAGTACTGGCTCTGGTTAGGCACCAGCTTGACTTTATTGTGTTCAGTGAGATTATGTTTGTTGTTGTCTTTGGCAATAAGGCTTTACCGTCAATTTGTAGAGAGCAATCAATAGCCTTGGAAATAGCCTGAATTGTTTGACAGTTTCCATGGGGCTCCTTTGGCCAACAGTTCAATTATATGTAACTCATTCCTGGTACTGGAGGTTTCAGTTGGTAGCAAGAGATGTCTAGTTGGAGCTTTGTTTCCCCCCATTATTTGGTGATTTCATTTATATTCCTTTCACTTATGTGTATATATTAGTAAGCTGCTATAGGTTTAATATGGCTGCTTTGGATGGCCTTTAGTTTTAGCTGTCATCGTATTCTTTCTTATCCTCCTCTTCCCTCATCTCTGTTTAATCCTCTCATTTCAGGTCCCACCCACCCCTACCTCCCACCCATCTCTGTATAGCCATAATTGTATTCTATGTATTCTGTTTCCCCTTCTTCAGGAAATCCTCCTATCGCTCCTAGTTCCTTACTCTATATCTAGCATGCCCATTGAAAGCTTTAAAACTAACATACACATATAAGTGAATCCTTGCTGTATTTGGTCTATTTAGGTATGGGTTACTTTACTCCAGATGACTTTTTCTAGCTTCATGCATTTAACTACGAATTTTATGATTTCATTTTTTAAATATTTGAGTAATGTTCCATTCTGTGAGTGTATCACATTTTCATTTTCCATTCATCTGTTGATGGATACCTAGGCTGTTTCCAATTTCTGGCTGTTATGAATTGAGCAAATGGAACATAGATGAGCAGTGTCTCTGTAGTAGGGTGTAGAGTACTTTGGGTATATTCCCAAGAATGATGTAGCTGGATCTTGAGGTAGATCTATTCCCAACTTCCCAAGGAACAGCCACACTAATTTCTATAGTGACTGGACAAGTTTGCACACCCACCAGCATGGATGAGTGTTCCCCTTCACACCTTTCCAGCATGAGCTGTCATTTGTTTTATTCATTTTGGCCATCCTGACTAGTGTAAGATGGAATCTCAAATTGGTTTTGATTTGCATTTCCCTAATGACTAAGAATGTTGAACATTTCTTTAAGTGTTTCTCAACCATTTCTGTTTCATCTTTTGGAACTCTGTGTTTAAGTCTGTACCCCATTTTTTAAATGGGTTGTTTTCTTAATGTCCACTTTTTTTAGTTCTTTATATATTTTAGCTATTTGCCCTCTATTGATATGTATTTGGTAAAGATCTTTTTCCATTCTATAGGCTGCTGCTTTGTCAGAATGATGGTATCCATACAGAAGCTTTCAGTTTGATGAGGTCCTATTTATTAATTGTTGTTCTTAGTACCTGTGCTATCAGTGTTCTTCTGTTCAGAAAGTCTTCTCTTGTGCCATTGAGTTCAAGGCTATTCCCCACTTTCTCTTCTATCACAGTCATGGTTTCTGGCCTTAATTAAGGTCTTTGATTCATTTGAAGCTGAGTTTTATACAGGTTGATAAATATGTATCTATTTGCATTCTTCTACATGCAGCCATCCAGTTTGACTAGCACCATTTGTTGAAGATGTTCTTTTTTTCTGGTGTATATTTCTGGCTTCTTTATCAAAGGTCAGATGTCCATTGGTGTGTGGACAGGGTCTTCAGTTCTATTCCATTGATCAACATGTCTGTTTTTATGCCGGTGCCATGCTGATTTTACAACTATAGATCTGTAGTACAATTTGAGATCAGGAATGGACAATTCCTTTAGTAGTTTTTGTTTGTTTGTTTGTTATTCAGGATTGTTTTAGCTATCCTGGGTGGTTTGTATTTCCATATGAAGCTGAATATTGTACTTATAATTTCTATGAAAAATTGTGTTGGAATTTTGATGGGAGTCCATTGAATCTGTAGATTGCTTTTGGTAAGATTGCCATTTTCACTATGTTAATGCTATTGATCCATGAGCATGAGAGATCTTCTGATAGTCTTCTTCAGGTTCTTTCTTCAGTGACCTGAAGATTTTATCACACAACACTTTCACTTACTTGATTAGAGTTACCCCAAGATACTTTACATTATTTGAGGCTATTATGAAAGGTATTATTTCCCTGGTTTCTTTCTCAATCCATTTGCCATAGGAGGGCTACTGATTTTTGTCTGTTGATTTTGTATCCTGCTACTTTTCTGAAAGTATTTATCAGCTGTAGAATTTTCCTGGTGGAATTTTTAGGGTCACTTATGTATACTATCATATTATCTGCAAATAAAGATAGTTTGACTTCTTCCTTTCCTATTTGTATCCCCTTGATCTCCTTCAGTTGTCTTATTACTCTAGCTAAGACTTTAGGTACTATATTGAATAGGTATGGAGAGAGTGGACAGCCATGTCTTGTTCCTGATAGATTAGAATTGCTTTGAGTTTCACTCTGTTTAAGTTGGTGTTGGCTATGGACTTGCTGTAAACTGCTTTTATTATGTTTAGGTATGTTCCTTGTATCCCTGATCTCTCTAATACTTTTATTATGAAGGGGTATTGGATTTTGTCAGTGGCCTTTTCTGCATCTAATGAGATGATCATGTGGTTTTTGTCTTTCAGCCTGTTTATGTGGTGGATTACATTTATTGATTTACATATATCCCTTCATCTCTGGGCTGAAGCCTACTTGATCATAGTGGATAATCTTTTTTTATTATCTTGGATTCACTTTGAAAGTATTTTATTGAGAATTTTTGCATCTATGTTCATAAGGGAAAATGGTCTATAATTTTCTTTCTTTGTTGGATCTTTGTGTGGTTTAGGTGTCAGGGTAACTGTGACTCTTAAAAAGAATTAGGCAATGTTCCTTCTGTTTCAATATTGTAGAATAATATAAGGAGTATTTGCACTAATTCTTTGAATATTTGGTAGAATTCTATGCTGAATCCATCTTGCCCTGGGCTTGCTTTGGTTGGGGAACTTTTAATTGCTGCTTCTATAGGTTATGGGCATGCTTAAATTGCTTATCTAGTCTAGATTTAACTTTGGTAAGTGATATATATCAAGAAATTCATCTGTTTCTTTTAGATTTTCCAGTTTAGTCCAGTATAGATTTATGTCCTAATGATTCTCTGGATAACCTCAGTATCTGTTGTTATGTCCCCCTTTTCATCTATAATTTTTATTAATTTGGGTCTTCTCTCTCATCTTTTGGTTAATTTGGGTAATGGTTTCTCAGTCTCACTGATTTTCTCAAAGAACTCACTCTGTGTTTTATGTGTTCTTTGTTTTGTTTTTTTTCTTTCGATTCAGTCCTTGGTTTGATTATTTCTTGCCATCTACTCCTTTTATGTGTGCTTTCTTTATTCTTGAGCTTTCAGGTACACTGTTATTAGTATGAGATCTCTCCAGTTTTTGTTTGTTTGTTTGTTTGATGTAGGCAGTGCTATGAACTTGCCTCTCATATTCATTGTGTCCCATAAGTTTGGACATGTTGTGTATTCATTTTCATCCAATTTTAGAATTTCTTTAACTTTTTTCTTATTTTCTGTCTTGACCCATTTTTTTATTCAATAGAGAGTTGTTCAGTTTCCATAAGTTTGTAAGCTTTCTGTTCTTTCTATTGTTATTGATAGCCAGCTTTACTCCATGGTAGTCTGATAAGATGCAAGATATTATTTCAATTTTCATGTTTCTGTTAAGACTTGCTTTTTGTCTGAAAATGTGGTCAATTTTGGAGAAAGTTCCATGAGATGCTGAGAAGGTATATTCTTTTGTGTTTGAGTGAAGTGATCTGTAAATATCTGTTAGGTCCATTTGATTATGACTTTATTTAGCTCCAGCATTTTTCTGTTTAGTTATTGTCTGGATGACCTGTCTGCTGCTGAGAGTATGGTATTGAAGTTTCCCTCTCTCACTGTATGAGGATCATTATGTAATTTAAGCTGTAGTTACATTTCTTTTATAAACTTGGGCACCTTTGTGTTTGGTGCGTAAATGTTTAGAATTGCAATATCCTCTCAGTGCATTTTTCCTTTGGGTATGTAGTTTCCTTCACTATCTCTTCTGATTAGTTTTGATTTGGGGTCTATTTTGTCAGATAATAAAATAGCTCTACCTGTTTAATTCTTAGGTCCATTTGTTTAGACTATCTTATCCAACCCCTTCCCTGAGATGATGTCTTCTATCCTTGATGGTAAGGTATGTTTCTTGGATGCAGCAGAAAGATGGATCCAGTTTTCAAATCCAATCTGTTAGTCTGGTTTTTTTTTATTGTAGAATTGAAACCAATAATGATGAGAGTTACGAATGAACAGTTAGTTACTAGTGGTTATTGATTCCTGTTATTTTATTGCTATGGTGTGGGTTTTCCCCCCTTTGATTTACTGATGAGGGATTATGTATTCCTTATGTTTTCGTGGGTGTGGCTAGCCTCTCAAGATTGACGTTTTCCTTTTAACAGTGTCTGTTGAGTTGGTTTGTTTAAATTTGGTTTTATTATAGAATGTCTTTCTCTATCTGTTGCGAGTGAAAGTTTTACAGAGTATAGTAGTCTGGGCTGGCATTATGATCTCTCAGAGTTTGTAGAACATCTGCCCAGGTTCTTCTGGTTTTAGACTCTCCCTTGAGATGTCAGATGTAATTCTAATGGCTCTGCCTTTATGTATTACTTGGTCTTTTTCCCTTGCAACTTTTAATAGTCTTTCTTTGTTCTATATGTTTAGTGTTTTGATTATTATGTGTTGAGGGAGGGGACTTTCTTTTCTGGTCCTGTCTATTTGGTGTTCTGTATGCTTCTTGGACTTTGGGCATCTCTTTTTTTAGGATGGGGAAATTTTTTTCTATGATTTTGTTGAAAATACTTTCTGTGCCTTTGATCTGGGTTTCTTCTCCGTTCTCTATTCCTATTATTCTTAGATTTGTTTTTTTCATAGTGTCTCAGATTTCCTGAATGTTTTGTGTTAGGAGCTTTTTAGATTTAACTTTTTTTGACTGAGGTATCCGTTTCTTCTATTGTATCCTCATTGCCTGAGATTCTCTCTTCCATCTCTTAAATTCTGTTGGAGAGGCTTGCCTCTGTGATTCCTGTTCGAGTTCCTAAATTTTTCATTTCCAGTTTTATCTCAGTTTGGCTTTCTTTAGTGATTCTAGTTCTACTTTCAGGTCTTGAAGTATATTCATTATTTCAGTTCACTGTTTTCACAGACGTCATTAGGGGATTTATTTATACCTTCTTTAAGGTCCTTGGACATATTCATAATAACTATTTTGAAGTCTTTGTTTTGTGCTTCAGTTATATTACATTTCTCAGGGTCTACTATAATAGAGTTACTGGATTCTTGTGGAGCCACACTGTCCTGGCTGTTATTGATTGTGTTGTTAGTGTCTAGGCATCTGGGATTAGGAAGATTGTAATTATAGGTGCTGATATCTGGTCTTGTCTTTGTTGAATGGGTGTTCCGTTCCTTGGTTTCCATTGCCATTTCTGGATCTTAGGAAAGTGTGATGGCTGTGCATTGCCTGTAGTGTTTCTTCAGGCACTCTACCACAGTGGGTGGCAGAGAGGAGTAGTGGTAGGCTAGGAGAAAAGACCGAGAGAGGCTTCAGGAAAGAACCAAGAAGATACTATTCACACTTAGAAGTAGAGTTCACTAGGAGTTGGGAGGTGTGATGGGAAGAGGGGATCTATCAAGTAGGTTGCAGTAAGGCAAAGAATTATCTAGAAAGACAGGCATGAATGGGCTGGGTTGACCCTGGGTCTGAACCAAGAGTTGGAGTCTCCAGTGAATGGAGTTGAGGTAGGAGGAGGAGCACTGTCAGCAAGTTGTTTCCAGACTAAGGCATCACACTTTCCTAAGATCCAGAAATGGCAATGGAAACCAAGGAACGGAACACCCATCCAACAATGAAGAATGAAGAGCTCACAATGGAGGACAGGAACTACAGTGTGATTCACCTAATTGAAACCCTGCCAAGTTTGGCCACTGCAGTTTCCCAGTAGAAAGTGGTTTTAGGTATTGGGGGCTGACACATAGGAAGGGGTGATGAAAGGTCCACAGGAAGGAGGCAAACTGGGTCTGCTGCAAGGTATGGTGGAGTCCCCAGGGAACTGAGGCAGAGTGGGAGGATAGGCCCCTACAAGTGGTCTGCTACAGGGCTGAGGATGGGACTGGAAGAATTGCGATGGAGGACAGGAAGGAGGGGAAGATGGCCTACCTGCTTCCCAGGCCAGTGTGGACACTGGGTTACCAAGTAGAGAGTGTTTTGAGGTATCAGCAGTTGACACAAAGGAGCAGTAATGGGTTTGAAGGGATGGGGAGCTGAGAGGGTCCACAGGAAGTAGGAAAGCTAGATTTGCCTCAAGGTTTGCTGGAGTCTACAGGGAATGAAAGTAGGGTGGGAAGACCATCCCCTGCAAGTGTTCTGCCACAGGGCTGGGGATAAGGCTGAGGAATTGCAATGGAGGACAGGAAGGAGAATTAAGATGGCCTACCTGCTTCCCCGGCCAGCATGGCCACTGGGTTCCCAGGTGGAGAGTCTGACATGAAGGTCTTATGCCCTAAGACCAGACAAGGGTCAATTTCATTGGCTACCTAAAATATAGAGAAGGGTTAGTTTATATGGTCTGCCTTACTGAGAAGAAAAGTTGTAGTTTCTAGGATTTTCTGTGAGGAGGAATTATGATCTAGAAGGTGTGGATGAAAACAAAACTGTATATCAACATCAAAGGCATGGTTAGTGTTGGCACAGTACCACTCATCCCTGAGGTGCTTCAGAAACGGGGCAAGGCAGGATTCCTTGATTGGTGATTAAGAGAGCCCCAGAAGCGTAGGTGTGGCTTTTAGCAGAACTTCGCTACCCTGAAGTGGTGGCAGTGTGGCGAAGATGATAAACCCCTAGACATGCAAGCTTCTCACCAGAGTGCTCTTCTAATCTTCTTGTCCTTCTCTACCCTTTCCCACAGCCAGCCAGGCAGCAGTGTTTGTTCTAGCTCCGCACTATCTCATGATTGCATCTTATGTCCTTTTCGGCACCATGCTAGTCCCAGTAGCCATCACCTTTTACTTGATGGACAGTGGCAGTCTTACCCTACTAGAATTGTCAGTCTGGTGTCCATTCAGGTTATTTAGCTATGTTGCGCAAACCCATCAGAAAAGCTGTTCATTGAGTTTGGAGCATCCTCTACGAAGTTAGTACCACGTGGGCTTCACATCTTGTTCCCAAACCATTTCCCCAAAGTAAGCATCCTTTGTTACCAAGACTATGTCTACTTTGCCCCTAGCACCATTCTGTCACAAAACAGGTGTTCGGTGAATATGTTGTTGCACTAAATTAATGGGTGTGTAAGTAGGTGAACTGCATAAAGGCATGGGTGGATGGATCAGGGATCAGAGACAAAGGCCACACACAGACATAGATGCATGAATTCCCCAACCAGGGATGTCAGTGAGGATGTTGACACACTTGAGAGAAACCAATTAGCATGGAGTGGGGATCTTAAAGGAAAAGTAGCATTCTTCCAAGTCCTGATTTTGGCTTACTGCTCTGTAGAGGCAACCACTTTTCTTGTTTATTTGTTGTGATGAGATCTTACAATATACCCAAGGTGATAATCCTCCTGCCTCAGCCTCCTGAGTGCTGGAATAACAGGTGTAACTACCGTTTTGTTTTTCAATCTTTTGTAAAGCATTTCTGGGAATTACTTTGATTAAGCAAACAACAGACCTTCAGATTTGGCATTTGTATCAAGGTGAGCATAATGTGGGATAGAGAGAAAGACAAACAGGAACTTCTTAAAAGATTTATTTTTATTTTAAATTATGTGCCTGTGTGGGGGTATCTGCACATGAGTGCAGGTGTCCACAGAGGCCAAGGGGCATTGGATTCCCTAGAGTTACATGTGGTTTTGAGATATCTGTATGGATCCTGGAACCAAACTCAAATCCTCTGCAAGAGTAGTACACACTTTAACCATTAAGCCTTCTCTCCAACCCCAGGCTTTGATTTCTAACACTATTTATTTAAAAGCTCATGCTTGTCAGAGCTGGAGAGATGGTTCAGCTGTGAAGAGTGCTTAGTCCTCTTGCAATGAACCTCGGTTAGATTCCCAGCACCCACATGGCTTCTCAGAACCATCTGTAATACCAGTTCCTGAGAATCTGATGACCTCTTAGTACCATGAGTACTGCGTGCACATGGTACACAGATATACAGGGAGGCAAACCACCCATTCACAAAAAGAAATAAAGGAAGAAAGAAAGAAAAGAAAATATACCAAAACCTAGCTCTGCCTGGCCTGGGCTATATGGCCTTGAACAGGAATCTTCTTTAGAACAACCAAATTTTCTTATTTGTAAAATGAAGCAGTTAATATGAATTTCTTCCTGTTTTAAGGATCTAGTTTGGTTTTTCATTCCCTTTCCCTTTCCCAGGAATGCTTTGAAGAGGACCCTGGGCGTAAGTGGATGGATGGCTTGCTCAGTAACCCAGGGATGGAGGCTGGATCCCACACAGGGCTCTTCATGGATAGCTACCGCTGCTTCCATCCAAAACAGGAGAGGGCCTTCACCTGCTGGTCAGTGGTCAGTGGTGCACGCCCTCTCAACTATGGCACTCGACTTGACTACGTACTAGGAGATAGGACCTTGGTCATGGATAGCTTCCAGTCCTCCTTCCTACTCCCTGAAGTGATGGGCTCTGACCACTGCCCTGTGGGAGCTGTCTTGAATGTATCGTGTGTGCCAGCAAAACAATGCCCAGCTCTGTGTACCCGCTTCCTCCCTGAGTTTGCAGGTACCCAGCTCAAGATTCTTCGCTTCCTAGTTCCTCTTGAACAAGAACCTGTGCGAGTTCAGCCAGTCCTGCAGCCCAGCCATCAAATCCAGGCACAGAAACACCCAAGCAAAGCTCATATGCACTCAACCAGGCCTCGGAAAAGTCAAGGTGGCCCCAAAAGAAACCAGAAAAACCTGATGAGTTACTTCCAGCCTTCCTCTAACCTTCCCCAACCACCTCCTGAAGTGGAACTACCTAACTTGCCTCTGGTGGGCACTCTTACAATCCCAAAGACTCCAGAAGAGGTGACAGTGGCCACAGTGGTGGAAGAGAAGGCCAAGGTTTCAGAGGCCAAAGATGAGAAAGAAATACGGACTTCCTTCTGGAAGTCTATGCTGAGTGGGCCCTCACCCATGCCCCTCTGTGGAGGCCATAAGGAGCCATGTGTGATGCGTACTGTGAAAAAAGCAGGACCCAACTTGGGCCGCCATTTCTACATGTGTGCTAGGCCACGAGGTCCTCCCAATGACCCATCCTCCCGCTGTAACTTTTTCCTCTGGAGCAGGCCCAGCTGAAACAACTGAGGCCTAGGGAGGTCTGGCATGGTTACCCCATGCCCAGGGTCTGATGCCAGGTCCATGCCTCTGAATTTGCCTTCTCCCCTGAGCCTTCCTTTCTTTCTATTCTCTCATTTCCCTTCCTTCTTTCCCTCTTCTCACATCTCTATTTCTTCCTCTTTGAACACATAGAAACTAAGAACTAATTTAAATCCCTTCGCCCTTGCTGGACATTGTATTTGTTCATAAATAAAATCCATGTCTTTGTTTCAGTGTGCTGTGTTGAGTGGATATGTTGATGCACTCTAGAAAGTTGAGTCAGAGAGGCTTTCTCGGTACTAGGCTTTCTGGCCTCCTGTAGCCCACTGTCATACAGCTAAGGCAACATGTTGGAGGGAGGAGCATTGCTCCTCATGAAGGAGTCTGGTGAGCTCTAGGGATTATCCAAGACTCTGAGGTTGGATCACTGAGGAAGGTGGGTGTGGTGTGGGTTGTATATGCTTAAACAAGAGCTTTCAAGTTGTAGGTTCTTCAGCTGTAACAAATGGCTCATCAGAGAGAAAGAAGGGGTGTTTCAGCCCTCTGAGTTATAGAGCCTGAGATACCTTAAGTCTCAGGGAAGATGACCACCTCAGCCAGTAAAGTTATTAGTTCTCTGTTGGAAACCTTGTGTGAAGATGTGTACTATAGCCAAGACTCTTCCTTCACTTTGAGAAAGGCTTGTAAATCCTATAACATGCTATTGGAAGAAAGAGGATAGTGGATCAAGAAAGATATTTGTTCCTAGTTCTGGAAGATTTCTTGGTTTGGGAAGCCATTATTCCCAAAGAACAGTCCGTCTTTAGTTGAGACCCACTTGGTGTTCTCACATCAGAGGCTACCTGCCACTCAGCTTTCCAGGTGTACCAGTGAAGAGGAGAGCCCTGTATTTTTGTTGAAACCATTGAGAAAGCCACTTCAAGTCTGCTAAGGGGTTTAGCTCTTTGTACTGCTTCCAATACAGTTTAGGAGCATTTCTTTCCTCTTCCTAAATGTGGCTTTTTCTGTCAGTAAAATAGAGTGGTCAGACCACCAAGTAATCTGTGGTTTCCTTGTGGGGCTGGGACTTGTCTGAATGAGTCAGTGTAGTACAGTTCCCTGTTCGTTGTCCACCAAAGGGCTACGAATGCTTCAGGTTGCTCTTTATTTTTGGAATCAAATCAGCTAGAAGCACACAACAAAGCAGAGAGCAGAAAGAAGCCCAGCCCCAAATGGAGTGCAGGTAGAGTGGGCATCCAAGGCAGCTGGCTTCTTAGGCATAGGTGGTAACATATTGGGGCCCCATGTTCCCAAAGTAGGATCGCTCCCACTCACTCATAAGCTCAAAGTGTACAGGACGATGACAGAAATTGCATGCAGCCGCAGACACATCCTGGAGGGGCAGCCCCACCTCAGTCCAGGCTAACAGCAGCTTCTCTGAAAGGGGATAAAAGAAGAGGGAAAGAATTAGTTAGACTTGGTCTACTAAAACCCTTGTTGCTACAAATATACCAAGATCTTGACTCCCATAATCCTTTGAGGGAACTTGCGTCCAGAAGTGAATTTGTTTGCTTCAGTGTGACCATGTATGACACCATTTGTCTGTTGATGCTGAGACGTATAAAAGACAAGAAGTCATGCCTATGACAGGATTTAAAACCATGCTGTACTAGCCTGTACCACTCCCTACAAAAAGGACATGTGTAAGCCTAACAGTGAATCTTTCTGCTTAGAAAATCCTAACCTGATAAAGATGACACTAAAAGTAATCATACTATGGTATCGATGTTGTGAGGCAGGGTAGGGGGCACATTCCTGGGGTGTGTAAGGACCCAGAGGAGGGAATGTGACCCAACTGTAGGAAGTACTTCAGGTGTGTGGCTGGTCTCTGCTTTAAACCCTTTTTTCCCCCATCCCCTTGCTGGTACAGTCTAGTCTTGGGTTCTTAAACACCATCTGTGTGCTGATGGTTCTGAAATTTTTATTTCCAGCTTTCCAAGAACTCTATGTCAGTTTCCAGACTTGTATATTCAGTAGCATTTCTGCATCTCTGCTTGGCTGCCTAGTAGCAATATCTAATATACCTAACAACATGGACACAACTGAACTATTCATATCTCTGTCCTCCACAAGCCTGTTCTGCTCACTTTCTCTGCCATGACCTTGAACTCCTGATTTCCCCGCTTCCAACTCTGAAGTCCTGGGATCTGGGGCATGTGCAAGCAAGCTCAGCTGTTAGTGTTCTTCACATGTAGCGCCTTCTCACCTTTCTCCTTACCTTTCTTTGTGTTCCTTCCTCCTCTAGGAATACTCCTTATCAACCCTCTTTTGGTCCAAAACCACTCACCTAGTAAGGTTCAGCTCAGAGATTCCTTCCCCTAGGAAGCCTATCTTGAATCCTGAAGGTTAGGTTAGTGCCCTCCTCTCTGCTCCCACAACTTCCCCAGATACTGTCTTTCTTAATCTTTGATCTCACCTGATATCATTGTTTGTGTCCATTATTATTTGTGTCTCTATGATCTTCCCAACCAAACTAGAGCCCAATGAATCTATGGGCTGTTTCCTATTCATCTGTGACCCTGGTATAGAGCCTGGTAGGAAAGTGTAGACACCCATACTGACTACGTACCCACAAAGTTTTCCATCATCTGAGGGCTGTGATGGGGGGAGGGTGCCAAGCGCAGCAGCTCCTCACCCCGTGGCACAGTTGGGTAGTTGATGGCCTGCACGTAGATGCTGTGCTTGGAGAGCAGGAGATCACAGATCTTGCTGTTGAGTGCCGCATCGCCCACCTGGGCTCAAAAGAAAGGCCATTCAGTACTGCTCACCTTGGGGCCACCATTGCACACTAGCTCCATTAAGGAAGTGGAGGGAAGTAGATCAAGGAACACCACTGAATTTGGGGACAGATTGTTTTTCATAAAGGACTTAGGCAGTGATAGCTACAGAATCTCTATCAAGGGGAGCCCAGGGCCAGCAATGCGATTTGAAGGATGGATAGAGCTAGTATCTTGTGTTGATACTATTTGTACAACAAGCACATTGGTTAAATTGGGGTAGTTGGAAAGCCAGGGTACCTCTGGACTTCTGTCACTAGGTTAATTTAAAAATTAGACAGTTAAACAGCGTGACTCCAGTTGGCCCTCTGTATCCAAGTATTCACCCAGCTTCAGATTAAAAAAAAAATCTTTAATGTACAGACTCTCCTTGTTAATATTTCCCAAACAATACAGTTTAATGGCTAAGTAGTTTCTGTTTGAATTTGGTATTGTTGGTGATCTAGAGAAGATTAAATGTGTCTTGGAGGACTGAATAGATTATATGGAAATGTAACACTATTTTGTACAAACTGATGGGAACATTTGTACATTTTGGTATGGGCTGTGGGCAGGGCTGGAACCAATCCTTCATGGATGCTAAGAGGTTACTATTCTTTCCTTGTCATCCACAAAATTGTCACAAGAAGTGTCCTTCTTAAACCCTGACTTAACTGACTCACATAAATAAATGTCATTTAAGAAAGGAGCAGTGGTTGATTTTAGAAGTGAGAAACATTTAAACACAGCTAGGGATCCAAAGTACCAGATATTTCTATGGCTGTTTTTTTTTTTAACCTCAACTGTTAGTAACAAGTGTGTTTTACAGTATAATAAGATGTGAGTATAGCCTTTACTGTGTGTTGTATGTGCCAACATTTTCTTTTCTGTGTTTCCCTATTTTTAGTGCTAAGTATAACCCACTAAACTGATTTTGTGATCCACTAACAGTTTTTATAAAGTACTTGAAAAACACTAAATTATAAGCTCAATATTGTGAGGATCAGAGCAGTTTAGTAATAGCAGGCCAATGATTGATGCAAAAAAAGGTTAATCTATAATGGCTAATTTTTCAAAATAGGAACCAAAGTCTGTGTTTGGGGCGGGGAAAGTCATAAGAAAGCAAAGTGTTGATTGAAGGGGCAGGAAGCAGTTTACTGGAAATAGGAAGGCTCCAGGAAACGGAGATGGGGAAGGCAGAGGGCATGATGGAGTTCTCACCCTGATGGGAATGATGTGGCTGGGGCAGGGGATGACGGGAAAGCCTCTGTCCATTAGTAGCTGGCGCATATGCTTGACATTGCGCTGGTGTGCCCGCCTCAGGGCTTGCCCCTCCTCTCCCTTGAGTAGACGCACAGATTCTAGAGCCCCAGAGAGCACCATGGGAGGCAGTGAAGTGGTGAATATGAAGCCTGCAGCATAGGAGCGCACCATGTCCACCAAGTCCCGAGTGCTGGCGATATAGCCACCAACACAGCCAAAGGCCTTACCTACAAACAAACAATAGAAGTTATGCACAGACCTCATGATCAGTCCCCAGAGGGGCAGGCTAATGCCCCAGGTAACACAGTCAGGTACACCAGAAGGTGGGGCTCTGGACTCCCTTTCCCAGTCCACTGCGCATCTCTCCTGTGCATGTCAGAGTTGATAGTTGTGTGGTTCTGAGATAAGACTGCCACATACTGCATATGTGGTGACTAGATAGGCAGGAGCAGGGTGGGGACCTTTAGTTGGTTAGGGCCTGGAGAATAACTAACATGAGACTTGGAACTGGTGTTGGGAGTGAAACAATTTTCTTCTTATTCTAGTTGAAGCCAGCTGTTTGGTCCAGTTCAGGAGCCTTTTAGAAAACCTTTTCCAGAATTTCTCAGTGTCTGTGCAGTACGATGGGAAAGAGATGATTTGGTAAGGACAAAAGCCTGGGGTAATAAATTCTTTCCAAACAACTCCTGTAGCTGTAAACAGGAAGAAGAAATAGGTCTGGTGGGGGCCACTTCTCTAGATTACATATAAGGGAGGCCGAAAGTGTTTGCTCACTGCTGGCTAGTTTTATGTCAATTTGAACAAGCTAGAGTCATCTGAGAGGAGGGACCCTCAATTTGGAAACTGCCTCCATTAAGACTGGGCTGTAGACAAGTCTGTAGGGCAGTTTCTTAATTAGTGATTGATGTGGGAGGCCCCAGCCCATTTTGGGCTAGTGGTCCTACATGAGAAAGCAGGCTAAGGAAGCCATGAGGAGCAAGCCAGTACGCAGCTCCCCTCCATGGCCTCTGCATGAGCTCCTGCCTCTAGGTTTTCACCTGGTTTGAGTTCCTGCTTTGGCTTCCCTCTTTCTGCCTTGGCTCCTCTCAGTGGACTGATTCAGGATGTGGAAGCCAAATAAGCCCTTTCCTCCCCAAGTTGCTTTTGGTCGTGTTTCATCACAGCAACAGTAACCCTAACTAAGGCACTCACCAAGAGTTCCAGAGATGATGTCAAGCTTGTGCATAATTCCATCACGCTCCCCAATACCTGCACCCCGGGTTCCATACAGTCCTACAGCATGGACTTCATCCACGAAGGTCAGGGCCCCATACTGGTGGGCCACATCACACAGTTCCTCCAGAGGACAGATGGCACCTGAGAAAAGCCCAGGGAAAGGAGTAGGAAATCATAACCCAGCTCCATTTCCTATATGGAAGTTTATTCTCATTTAAGCCTACTTTGCCTTAGAAAAAGGTGTTGTAGACAAGGAGGAAAGTGTCTGCCCTCATTTGGGAGTATTCCAAGCATCAAGCACTTGAACCCCACCCATAACCCAGTTCTTCATGTTTGTATTCTCCCCCGCCCTGTGTATTTCCCCATTCTGTCATGATTTTTACTTCATTTTGATAACTTTGTTTTTATCATTTTTAGCCTCTCTGCTGCCCCCACCACTTCTGGGATTGTACATTTCTCTCTAGAGGTGGCAATCGCCTATATTATACCTGTGTTTAACTTGAAAAAAGGCACGTTCTGCTCTAATTTACCACACTCCTCACTTCAGAGCCACTCGCCCCTTGGCCAGCAACAGTTGATAGCCCAACAATATTTTTAGTCTCACTGGCCCTCTTTGTTTCTATCTATTTGGATTTCTGTCACTATCTTCTTTTTGTGTGCATTTTTGTTTCTATTTTTCTGTCTCTGCCTTTCTTCTCTTCTCCCTCTGCTTTATCTCCTTACTTTCTCATCTTTTCCTCAGTGTGTTCCTTTCTTCTGCATGCTTTCTCTGTACCCCTGTGTTTCATTCCAAGTTCGTTTATGTTTCTGCTTTATTGATTTTTTGTGTCTCTGTGAGGGCTGCTTTTCTCTGAAGAACCTCTCCCTCAGGTTCAGTTACAATGTATCACATTAGAAGCTATGTCATAGTCTCTTCCATTTTCCATACCTATTTACTATTTTTCATGCTATCTTAGATGTCATCTGAATAGACTTTGTGGTCATTCTTAATATTCTAAGACCATACAACTTCTGCTATCCCTCTGCTCCCTGGAAATTGCTGAGGTAAAGAAAGTTGGAATACAGAAGAAACTTTTTCAGATGGAAACAGGGGCCCTGGACCAGGAATAAATAACTATAATGGGGGAAAAGTTAGCAAACCATAAGGACAAGCAACAACAGAAGATAGAACTTGAGACAAGACAGTTCCAATGATTCTGGTATCATTTCAAAAGCAGAAATCCACCTCTAGAATTGACAGGTTAGGCAGTTTCCACCAGAAAAATAAGGAGCAGTTCATTTGCAAGTGTTACTAGTGTGATTGCAGTCCATAACTTCCACTAAGAACATTGAATATTTGTTCCATGTTAAAAATATGCAAGTGTGCTGCTTTTACTGTCCTTATGATTGTAGAAATGTGCTGCTGGACATGACAGTGGGTACCTTAGAGGTGTTAATTCATTTAGTGTCCAGGGATATTCTATTATTATTACCAGCATTTTGCAAATCAAGTAACTGTAACACAAAGCAATTTAAAAAACTCACACTAGGAGCTGGTGAAGTGGCTGAGCAGGTGACAGTGCCTGCTGCACAGCTCGGTGACATTTCCAGAACATGATAGATTTCCACAACCAAGATGGAAGGAGTGAACCAACTTCACAGAGTTGCCCTCTGACCTCTACATGTGTGCTGTGTCATGGGTGCCCACATACACATCATACATAATAATATATTCATATTTTTTTAAAACTTGCTCAAGCTGATAGTTATGCTAGTATTTGAACATGGACAGTTTGTGATTGCATGATGTTTTTGGTGCTTGTGCTTATATAAATCAGGGAATACCAAGGATCTTCTCTTGTTTCAGTTGGGAAAGTGGCACCTTGACATGAAATGAGGACCTCTTCCCTTAAGTAAATCTGGAAACAGATACCAGGAGGTGGGAGAATAAAGTCATTCATTTCTGTTAAAGTGTAATAAATAGAATGACTTCCATCACCTATAATTCTACAACCAGACATTTTACCCTGGAGAAAACTGGGGCTCAGAAAGTTTGAAAATTCCCCAAGTTCACACAGATAATATGTATCAAAGGTGGAATTTAAATCCAAATCTGTCTGACTTGAAAACCTATTTTGACTCCAGTGTTTCCTAGAGGACCATGGAATCCTAGGCAAGAGTTTGTAAAACTTGCCACCGTAGAGAGCAGACATTGCCTTGACTGACTTGCATATCATTCCTTGGAAAGAGTGACATGCAGGAAAATAGAATTATGTAGCCCATTAAAAAATAATCATTTTGCCACCAACTTGATAAGGCACAGACAAACTTTGATGCTCTTTGTGGACTTTAGTTTCTTTATATGTAAGAATGTAATAGCTTGTACGATCCTTCCACAAGAAAACCCATAGAATCAACTAACCTGGGCTCATAAGAGCTTACAGAGACTGAACCAACAACCAGGGAGCCTGCATGGGACTGACATAGGCACTCTGCATATATGTGACAAGTTATATAGCTTGCTCTACTTGCAAGACTCCTAACAGTGGGAACAGGGGCTGTCCCTAATGCTTTAGCTGGCTTTTGGGAACCTAGTCCTCACACTGGGTTGCCTTGCCCAGCCTTAATACAAGGGAAGGTGCTTAGTCTTACTGCAACTTGATATGCCATGTTTTATTGATACTCAGGGGAGGCCTGCCCTTTTCTGAACAGAAATGAAGGAGGAGTAGATTGGGTGGGGAGCAGAGGGGAAGTGGAAGGAGGGAATGGGAGGAGAGGAGGGTGGGAAACTGTGGTTGGGATGTAAAATAAATAAATTTAATTAATAAAAAAAAGAATGTAATAGCTGCCTCTCCTTTGGCATTTACTACTTGTATGACCTGTGACTCTACTTGTTCATGTCTCATTTCCTCGTGCAATAATAATAATAATAATAATAATAATAATAATAATAATGGAACCTACTTCATAGAATCATCATGAGGATTTAGTAAATTAATACATGTAGACTATGAATAACTACATAGCATACTAAACACCATATAAATGTTAGTTGTTATTATCATGTTTTTGTGAGATATCAATGCTAGTAAACGTGCACTCAAACACATACATACATACCATCCATGGAGTGAACAGTCTCAAATGCTACAATTTTGGGTGTCTTGGGATCAGACTTCTCAAGAAGTTTCTTCAGGTGGTCTGGGTCATTGTGCCTGAAGACAAACTTGGCTACACCACTGTTGCGAATACCTTGGATCATGGAAGCATGATTGCCTGCATCTGAGTAGATCTCACATCCTGCGGAAACAGATGTGTAATTGTTAAGCTTCTGTCTTATTACTCCCAGTTTACACTCTAGGTGTGGCCTGGCAAGAGCAGAAAGACTAACCCCTTTCCCCTCTGAAGATCTGCTCTTCTTCCTCCTGTGTTTACCTTTGTGACATACCTCTTCCTCCCTTGTCACAACTCCCCTGTCCAGGCACTTTATACTACCTCCCTCCAAGGACACCTAGCCATGATGTCTGACTATCTTGAGGGGAAAGAAAATTAAATTTCCCAGGAATCTTGAGTTTCTCAATGACAGGGTTTAGGGACGGATGCTTGTCAGGTTTCATTGTTAGAATCATATGATCATGACAGTTCACAGCAAAACGAGCAGATAATGACCACTTCACTCTACAGGGAACAAGCTTAGTACCCCAAAAGGGTTTTCTCTAGGACAGGAATGCAGAGGTTCTTACTGGGTTACACTGGGAGGGTAGGGAGGTAGGGAATGTGGGAAAGGGACCTGCCTGTTCCATAGAACCCTCAGATCTCACAGACACAAGGGACTGCGATCTTTAATAAAATAAGGGACAACTTCTACTTGAGAAAAATGAATCAGGGTTTCTTCCAGGATGTGGCTTGCCTAGCTAGAAGTTTCTTGAGAGCAAAGCCCAAATCTTTTCATCCTTATATCCCTTGTTCCCAGTATAAGGTACATATAATGCTAAGGAAATATTTTTAATGAGTAAATGCATAAACAAATGACTAATTTATGAATGAGTGAAAGAGTAAGAGAGGGATGTCAAAAGATGAGGTTTAAAAGATATGTGTGTAATAAAATTCAGTTTTTGTTTTTTGAGTTAGGGTCTCATTCTGCAACCCAGACTAGCCTATAATCCACTATGTGGTCCTTTAGACTCAGCCTTCCAAGTACTATGATTACAGATGTAGATCCATGCCCATCTTAAGATTTGGTGTAGTTAGAAACCATGATGTAGAATTTACATTTGATCCTAGGAGCAAGAGGGATCCTTTAAAGAATTTTAAACAGGGAAAAGACAGAGATAGATTTATATAATGAAACATTGTTCTGAAAGCAATTTGGCAAAATTGTCCCAGAGACTTGAAAAGCTCTGAGTAGAGGGTAAGGAATGTGGCAATTTAGTGGCCTCTCTCTGAGTGCTTATGTGAGCCCAGGATTGACATAGATGTGGAACATTGTATCCATTTGAGATTCAGACCCATGGAAGGCATATGAAGGGATGGCATTGACTAGAGAGTGGGAGAGTGGGAAGATGGGCTCTAGTGCATAGTTGAAGGGATGCCTTTAGCAAAAAGGGTATATTTCATGGTAAAGGGAAACAATGAAGAAATGTCAATGAACAGATAGATTTATAGGTTGCATGTCAGTGAGTAAGGAAAAGCTATCCAGTGATTTCTGTATTATTTGTGTAAGACCTGGGTTGTATGTTAAGAGTGAAGGATGCAGGTAAAGGTTTTAGAGAAAACATTTTAAAGCTCGTGGAGACAAAAGACTGTGTATTAGAAATGATGAATTTATGGTATTACTGTTCTGTGAGGCTAGGCTAGGCTATTCCCTGGTGCTGGCCCTCAACCTAGTGTGGTAGGAGTGAAAGCAGAGGGATGTAATCATCCACTGTGGTGAAAGGGAAGAACAGAGGAAGCAAATGAACTCAAAATAGAGGGGGCAGCAAGTGAGATTGGATGCTCTATTGCAGGACACCAGCCTTGAACAAATCTCAGACCTTGTGCTCACCTGGCAGAAGCTTGGCCAGTGTAAAGAGAGTAGAATCGTTGGCCACAAAACAGGAGGAAAAGAGAAGGGCTGAGTCCTTTCGGTGCAGTTCAGCCAGCTCCTGTTCAAGTTCCACATGAAACTTGCTGGTACCTGAGATATTTCGAGTACCACCAGCTCCAGCTCCATGGTTCTGCAGGGTCTCCCTGGCCCCAAGAAAACAGAAGACAAGGAAAAACAAAAACAAAAACAAAGCTTTGTTAGGCACTGAGTGAAAATGAAGCCCCTCCTTAATATGATCAGTGCTAACTTCAGTGGTCCTGTGTAAATGGTGTCATGTGTAAGTGGTTCTCAACCTTCCTAATGCTGAGACCCCTTAATACAGATCCTCATGTTGTGGTAACCCCCCAACCATAAAATTATTTTTGTTGCTACTTCATAACTCTAATTTTGCTACTGTTATAAATTGCAATGTAAATATCTGATATGTAGGATGGTCATAGGTGAACCCTATAAAAGGGTCGTTCAAGTCCCAAAGGAGTCATGACTCACAGGTTGAGAACCACTGAAGTAGGGGAAAAATGGGAAAGGTGGAGATAGAGATAGAAACTAAATATAGCCTGTCGGGGGGTGGCACATGCCTTTAATCCCAGCACTTGGGAGGCAGAAGCAGGCTGATCTCTGTGAGTTCAAGGCCAGCCTGGTCTACAGAGTGAGTTCCAGGACAGCCAGGGCTGTTACACAAAGAAACCCTGTCTTGACCCCCCCCCCAAAAAAGAAACTAGATATAGCTTGAGTAGTTTGGAAAAGCTAAAGGAAGTCCTCTCTTTCTTGTCCCCTGCACCCCCCAACATTCTATACTTTGGTTTCTGATTCATGGAATCAGGGAGCCTTTCTTGATTTCCATTATCATCCTGCACACCAGACAAACAGTAGTTTAGAAAATGTGATGTGTTGACTGACTTAGTTTGTATCTGAGGACTAGATATACTGGGGAGACCTTGTACAAAAGAGATGGTGGTAGAATGAAGGTGTCCACTGCTAGTGTGGCTCTCGATCTTTAGATGTGCCCCACAGCTCATAGTACACACGCTACTACTCACTGTATGGCCTGCAAGACACGAGGGTGCCTGCTTATGCCCAAATAGTCATTACTACACCAGACCGAAACATCCTTGGAGGCCATAGATGCCTCAGAGAAGTGTTGGGCAAAGGGATAGGCATCAGCCCAGCGATTCACAGTCTTGAACACACGGTAGGTGTGGTCCTTTTTCTTCTCCATGATCTTGTCTCTGAAAAATTGGTCATAACCAAAGGCCTGGCTTTCTGCAGGAGTAGAAATAGAAATAAGAATAATTCAACTCAAATCTCTTTCTGACTAGTGTTTATTTACTCATGTTGTTGATTTTGAGTTTCTAATTCTCTTCCCGTGTATTATCATTTATTTGCTCAACAAATGTCTTACTGGTTCTCATTAACTCTCTTTTTTTCTTCTGTTGTTTAATATGATCTGTGTATATGCCTATGTATATGCACACATTCAGGTGTGTTCATGCCATGGTGCATGTATGGAATTCAGAGAACAGCCACAGACATCAGTCTCTCTTTGCACTCTGTTTGAGACAGGGGCTCTTCTTCACTATGGCATGCAGCAGACTAGCTGGCCCTTCAGCTTCTAAGGATTTTCCTATATCTGCCTTCCATCTCTCCCTAGGACCATGCTGAGATTATCAACAATTGTGCTGCATTTGACTTTTATATGGGTTCTCGGTACTCAAATGCAGGTTACAGTGCTTGCACAGCAAGCATTTTACCCACTGAGCTATCGCCCCAGCCCTGGTTCACACTAGCTATTTCATTCAACCATCCCTTTGCTTACTCACTCATTGACTCAATAATTCATTCACAGATTTAGTCAGGTTTTCCACTCTTAGCGTGGCCTCATCTTTTTTTCCAGAGTTAGTGTGGAAGATGCCTTCTAGGAGTTACTACCTCAGTCTCAGAGAAGGAAATATTGCTAGATCTAGTTTTTAGTCATGTCTCCTCACCTGATAGCTATGGGACTCTGAGCCAGCAAAGAATCTTCTCTACTGCAAAAATTAAACACACACACACAAAACCCACAAATCTTCCAGTTGGTAAATGAGCTGGTGAACTGAATAGACAATTCTCAAAAGAAAAATTCAAATGGATACTAAATACTTTACATCCTTAGCCACTAGAGAGATGCAGATTTAAACTACTTTACAATTCCTTCTCACTCCAGTCAGAATGGCTATTGTTAGGAAAACAAATGACAACGAATTCTAGCAAGTATGCAGGCAAAGAGGAACTCTTATACACTAAGGGTGGGCATGTAAGCTGGTACATCAACTATAGAAATCAGTATGGAAGCTCCTCTGAAAAATAACAGGGGTTAGAGAGATGACTCAGCGGCTTATGCTGCTCTTGTAGAGGACCCTACATCCCAGTTTCAGCAGCCACATCAAGTGACTCACAACTTCCTGTAACTCTAGCTCCAGGGGATCCAACATATCTGGCTTCTAAGGGCACTATCACATAGGTGCATGCACACACAAATGCATACATGCATGATTTAAAAATGATAAAAATAGAACTTCAAAAGAATCAATTTAAAATAGGACTACTATATGACTTATCACTCCTGAGCATAAACCCAGATGACTCCTAAGTCAGCATACCACAAAGATACTTGCACATCCATGTTTATAGCTACACTATGCACAATCACTAGCAAATAGAACCAACCATCAACAAATGAATGGATAATGACGATGTGGTACATATAAAACAATGTAATTTTATGCAGCTATAAAAAATGAAATTATGATATTAGCTGGAAAATAGATAAAGCTGAAAATCATTATGTTAAACAATATAAGCCAGACAGAATGAAAAATGCTCCATATGGTTTCTCATATATGTGGGCCCTAAAGTTAAAATTGTGTATATAGTGTATATGTTTGTACATGTGTATTTGTAGGTCAAAAACTAGAAAGGGGACCATGGGTGGAGGAAGAGCTCTTAAGGGGGAAGTGGGAAGTAGAGAAGGCAATACAGTACGTGGAATAGGAAAGCAAAAAGAGAGGGATAACTAGTAAAAAAGGGGAACCAGGTAAGGGAGGAACAAGTGAGAATGAAATATAATAACACATATGAATGATGATGCCGTGTGAAACCCATTACTTGGTATGCCAGCCAAAACAACTCAAGTTTTAAAAATCTTTTTAAAAGAATCCTCTTTTTTGTTTTAATATCCTCATATGTAGAATGGAGCTTAGAATTCTTTCTGTGATTAGTTGTGAGAATCTGATGACAGCACTAATATTTGGTATGTGGTAATAATAGTATCAGAAGTATAATAATAAGTGATCATAATTAAAATAGCTAGTATTTTATTCTATTATCATAGCCAGCATGAATGGATGCCTAAAACATGTAAAACCTACTTCCAGGAACCTTAAAGCAAATATGGAAAGTTCTAATAGTCTCTGTATTTTACATTTGAAGGAACTGAGGCATGAAAAGATCAACTAACTTGACCAAGGTTATATAGCAATTAAATGCCCAGCAAGTAAGTGACACATTGGTTTAAATAATGAAAAAGATAAAACCATGGATTGTCTTTGGGTGTATTCATATGGATGTAAAACTAGCATGCCGTCTAAGTGGAAGAATACAAAAGCAATAGAAACAACCTGGATTATAGTTCTTTTTAAATGAATAATGATGTAGCCATACTATAGAACACAATTCTGCCATTAATAATCATTGTGCAGCTCTGTTTTGATGGCCATGAAGTAATAAGTGATATGAGGTCACATGGTTAAGTGAACAAAGCAGCACAATAAACTCTGGAGATAATAAGGCCATATGTCTGAAAAACCACGAGTATGATTAAGAGAGTGGATGAGAAATTCTTTCTCTCTGTCTCTGTCTCTGTCTCTCTGTCTCTCTGTCTCTCTCTCTCTCTCTCTCTCTGTGTGTGTGTGTGTGTGTGTGTGTGTGTGTGTAGCTGTAGGAAGGTGTGCCTGGAAAAAAATACAACAAAAAGTTAATGGTAGATAGTAATTTACTCTTTATTTTCCTGTATCACTTAAAAATAATTCCTTATTCCTATATTAGAAAAAAATGAAGCAAATTCCATTATGAAAAAAAATGGATATTGGAGACCGAAAGGGAATCTGTGAAGGGTGAGACACTTTGAGGGAAATATGGAAAAGAAATAATGGAGGTAAGCCTAATTTTTAATAAGACCTCATAGTAAGCTAGAAATACAACATTACTATAAATGTAATTTTGTTTTTCCTTATAAACTATTGAGGTAAGTGTTTGAATGAAGTGACTTAGTTACAAAAGCCATGGATGCAGCAACACCAGCACTGAAGCTTAATTTTCAAGTCTCTTTGGTTTAAAATTTTCCCATTTCCTATCTTATCCTGTGTCATACACCCTTTCAGTAGCTACTTCCTGTCCCCAAGCCCTTTATTTCCATATTGGCACACTCACCAGTCATATTGTTCTGAATCAGGTGTGTAATCGCCCCTTCAATCTGCTCTTGATCCTGGAAACTAGGGAATGGCTGGCTTGGCATGGTTGAATCCAAGGAGCTCAGCAGGTCTGAGAGGGAATATGGAATTCATTGGCATAAAGAGAGAAAAAAGAATAGTATTTGTTGTCCTCTTTAGGTTCAGTGTAATGTATAGAAATTCAAGTTTAGGAAGTATAGACGCCTCCTGGAGAATGCTTCTGCAAAGTAAGCTTTCACTCATCTTTCCAAGTAGCAACTCCTAGAATGTCCGGAACCTTCTGTAAGGCAACTCACACTTCCCACTGAGAGTTCCCTTTGCATAAGGTAACCAGGAAATGCTCCCTAGGCCCTGCACTTGAGAGATCCGTGCATTTTAATCTTCTTTTCTGAACATCATTAAATTTCAGTCTTTAACTTTTTTGTTCTTAGTGATAACTCAAAGTGGCCTGCAAAAGATGTCAATTAGGATGGCCATCTCTTAAGTGTAATTGTCTTGGGTGCTCTGGCCAGGTTATCCTTGAACTCTATACCCTTATAAAGAATGACTTGTTGAAAACAAATCTTAATTTAAATTTGTTTTAATAAAATTGAAAATTCAAAATACTTTTCAGGGAATAAAGGCTAATTAATGGACTACGTTGTGTGAAAACTAGGGCTGTATCTATTCTGTACACCTTTCCTTCATACAAACCCAGACTTTCATAATATGGTTTTGCTAAAATTGGGATTCCAGCCTTTTGGATTGCATTTAGCTCCCTGGGAGAGAGGAGGGCCCATTTTAGACTGACAGCTAAAAGTTACGGGAGTTTGTGCATGTGTATATGTTGAGGTGGATGCACTTCACTTCATGGTCTAATCAACTGCCTATTATGGCTCCCCTGCAAAAGGCTCAGACTGTCCATCATGGAATGTATGCTAGATTCCCTTGGACTTGCTTAGCTCAAGAGAATGATAAAGTGGGATCAATCATTAGGAACAGAGGTCAGATAGGGTGGAGGTTGACTCCAACCTGTCTTGAAAGTCTTGACATCCTCTTGGACTTCTGGAGCTGCCTTCTGCACAATCTTGCTCTTCCCATCTTGGAGTTCTGACATCATGAAAGGACAGTGGCTCTTGGCCCAAGTCAGTGAGTCTACACAAAGGTAAGAGAGTAATTGGAGGTTCATTCTTAGCTATACATTCTACTTAGCAATGATTACTGGGACTTACTGAATCCCAGAGTCCTATCTCAAGCTATGATAGAGACAAGGAGTTAAATAAATCTGGTGTTACTGCTGGCAGAGTTTCTAAGCAGAGAAAAGTAGCACACACTGACAGCACCTTGGGAACAGTGGGATGGGAGAAAGAACAGGACAAATGAAATCTAGAAGATGTAAGGAATGGGACGAAGAGTTGCTATTGGATAGGTTAGGGGTCTAGGCAGGCTTTGCAGAAGCAATAATGCCCAAATTCAGTGTCAAATAAGGAGTATGAGAGGAGATAATAGTATAGGAGAAGGTCATATGTCAAATGCAAATGCAAGGAATCATAGGACAAGAACATTGATTTGAGCAATTTTAATCTCTTTCAGCATGGATAAATATAGTGTGCGAAGAACATGGAAATAAGACTGTAGCAGTGGTTCTCAACCTGTGGGTCACAACCCCTTTGGGGGCATGGGGCGTATCAGATATCCTGCATATCAGATATTTAGATTACAACTCATTGGTCCTCTTGTGTGACTCCTAACAGTGGGAACAGGGGCTGTTTCTGACTCTTATTGGCTTTTGGGACCCTATTCCTCAAACTGGGTCACCTTGCCTGCCTTAACACAAGGGGAGGTGCGTAGTCTTTCTGTAACTTGATATGCCATGTTTTATCTATATCCATGGGAGGCCTGCCCTTTCCTAAACAGAAACGGGGAGGAGTGGATTTGGGATGAGAACAGAGGGGTGTAGGGGGAGGGACATGGAGAAGAGGAGAGAGGGGAAACTGCAGCCAGGATGTAAAATAAATAAATACATTTATTAATAAAAATAATTCATAACAGTAATAAAATTATACTTATTAAGTAGCAGTGAAGATAATTTTATGATTGGGGTTATCATGAAATGTTATGGTTGGAGGTCACCATGACATTAGGAGCTGTATTAAAGGGTCACCACATTAGGAAGGTTGAGAACCCCTGCTCTAGAAAAACCCTGGCAGAAGGCATAGCCTGGGTATATTTTTTTGGGGGTCAATTCATTCTGTCTTGACATTTTTTCATACTAACTCCTCAAGCTATTAAAGGAATGATAGTCAGACCCAGACATTCCCTTTTGACAATAACCTCTTCTTACCTCCTCCAGCCTTGGTTGCCTTAAGGTGGATTTGAGAACAGGTTGGTCCATGTGTGGCCAGGATGGGGCAGCGTCCAATACCAAATAGAAACTGGTAAGTCTTAGCCGCTTTGCCTAGGAGGCCTGTGGGGCCCTGAGAGAACACTGGGCAGGACCGTAGCAACACAGCTGCTGCCACCATCTTGAGCCCAAAGTCCTGTAGAAATTGTGGAAGAGATGAGATTCTATCATGTGGGCCTGGTCAAAAGCCAGATAAGTCATGCCTGTGTTTAATTCTTTTCCCTTAGTTTCCCACTCAAAGTTTGTTGCCTTCCTCAGAGGTCCTCTTCAGAAAGGACTCCTTCTCAGAAAGGACTCCTGCTGTTAAAATGTGAGGGAGAAATGAAAAACACCACTAGATAAAGGGGCAAGGGAGAGATTCTAAATAGAGGCCAGAAAGCCTGGATTTGACTTACTCTGCCACCAGCTGCTCAGGGATTGTGAGGATCATTGACATGCCTTTGTGAATGGCAGATTGACATCTGACAATCAACCTTTGATCAACACTTGAGGCCACTGTCTTCCTAAGACTATTATCCTCAGCAGGGTGTGATGGTGCACACCTTTAATCCCAGAACTTGGGAGGCAGAGGCAGGCTGATCTCTGTGAGTTCGAGGCCAGCCTGGTCTACAAAGTGGGTTCCAGGACAGCCAGGGCTACACAGAGAAACCCTCTCTCAAAAAACAAAACAAACAAGCAAACAAAAGACTATTATCCTCAACCAAATGAAACTTTGGCCTGCTAATGCAAACAGATCCCATTCGCCAGAGCTCCTGAGGATGGATAGTCCTGCTGTGTCCTGAGAATGCTCTACCAGCGAGGGAGAAGGAACTTGAAGCCAGCTGTCAACTTAAGGAGATCCAGGAAACAGGAAAGCACAAGCATGCACCCTACAGGCTGTGTACCACCAGGTTGGTATTTTTATATATTTGAATTTTCTCCTGACTTTTATTTAAACATAGATAAAGGCAGAGGTAAAAATAAGACCCAAGAAGGCTGAAAGACATAATCTGTGTGGATGAATGAAGAAGACAGAGGCCAAGGTAAAGAAAGATGGGGGAAAATCAGTAGAAAAAGACAAAGCAAATGACGTATAACTGTCAGTGAGTATTGGCTGAATTTTGGAGTAAGTTAATGAATAGCTATGATCTTCAATAGAGACAGCAGGCAAGTAGGGGACGAATCAAGACAACTTCAGAAAGATAAAGGAAGAAAGGAAGGTGGTGGAGGAGGAAGACCAGAGACTGAGAAAGAGAAAACCTTCAAAGCTCAAAGGAAGGGAACAGGGTAGACATAAAAACACATGGAGAGGAAGACTGATACTGAAACACAAGACAATAGGATGATGGGCAATACAGAAAACAGGGAGAGATAAGAAGATGAGAGAGAGAGAAAGAGAAACAGGGAATATACCAGTAGGGACAAAGAGAGGGACACAAAAGGGACATCACGTAGCCTAGAGTAATATATAAAGACTGAAAATTAAGTAGGAGAGGAGAATCCAGCAAAGGCAGAGTGGGACAACAAGATAAAGGAGGAGGGCTAGACAATAAAGACTTAGGGGAAGGGGACCATGGCCCTACTGGGGATGGGGGGAAGAGAAACTGAATGAGAAAGAGACAGCAATAGGGGCAGAAGAGATGGCTCAGTGCTTAAGAGGAAGTGCTGTTCTTCCAGGTTGGAAGTCTGATGCCTCTGGCTTCCACAGGCCTGGCATTCACATACACACCTATGCACAGAACCACACACACACACACACATAATCGAAAATAATAAATCTATGTTTAAAAAGGAAACAGGTGGGTATAGTGGAGGAAGAAACCTATAAGGAGGTAAGATTGAGAGATACCAAAATGAAAGACAGAGAGAACAGTGAGAAACAGATTGGAAGAAAAGGGGCCAATTGGAAAGCCAGGATCAAAGGGTAGAAAATATAAAGAACAGTACAATAGGAGAGATAGGAGGGAACGTGGGAAGACTGAGGCCCCAGCTCTGCCAAGAAAGCTACTGAGTAAAATCCAACAGCACCCTCAGTGTATAAAGCCTTATTACGTGAGGGATAAGGGAGTACGAGGAACTCATGGGCCTATTCTATTGGTAACTTCTTTCATCTCCCTAATCTCACAGGGCAAGCACCCACCTCTTACTTTACAAAGCAATCCAGTCATCTTATTCCATCTTAGAACATCCTCCCTCCCTCTCCCAAGCTGTCACAGCAGCCTGAGTTAGATTGTGGGCCTGGACATACGGGCCCTGTAATGGCAAAAACAGAAAGCTGGTTGGAAGGATTAAATGAAAAAACAAAAACAAAACTAAAAACATGTGAACCCTTTAGCATAAAAAGTTTGATTTTCTTATTTAAATTCTGGCTTCCTAGCTTCTTTGTTCAATGTTTTGGGGCAAGGCACTTCTCCTTTCTGGGTCTTGGCTTTGACGAGTTTTCAAATGTGAGGTAATTATGCCTACATCACATGATAGGCCATTGATTGGATCCAGTGCCTGCCTCATATCTGGAAATAAGTCTCCCTTCTGCCTGTCTGCCTGCCCATGAAGGCTAAAGCACCCAAGGCTGAACCTGCAGACCATAGATAAAGCCTTCAGAGTTTATCGCCTCTGGGGTCTGGCCACTCCCTAAGATGAGCCCAGGGCGTGGGAGAGAAGAAGAAACCCTTTCTGGAATCACATCTGAGCATCTGGCCAAGGCTGGCTCTGGCAATCTGTAGTGAGTCAAGATGGATGGCCCAGGTCCTTGCAAGTTCCTACAAACTTCTCCAACATCAACACTGACAACAACAATGGCAACAACATTAAAGTATGTAGTGAGAAGGAAAGCCCTTGAGATTAGAGGCAAAGTACAGTCCTGCCCTGAAATGATGATGGATTAAGGCCTGCTTCCCTTGTACAAAAACTGAAAAGGTCAAGTAATACTTATCATCTCTATGGAGCTATTGGCCATAATGTACTGAGGGTCCTGGGGAAAATACAGAGTCCTTCTTGACGTGGATTGAATTCTTAAGTTATTTTAAAGTTTCAATTACAACTACTCTTGTCCCATCCTGATCTTCCTGAACATCGTTATGATCCATAACTTTGTAGTGCAGTTACTTTGGACTCTGTGTCCACTGCAGAACACTACTTAATATGAGATGGGAATGACTGAAATTGAATGGAGGAAGCATTTCAAGCCATTGAGAGTATTAAGAACATAGACTCTTAGCTGGGCATCTTGACACACACAGGAAGCTGAAACAGGAGGATCCTGAATCCCGTGGCAGCCTGGGCTGCATAGTTCCAAGCCAGTCAGGACTTAGTAGCAGATCTTTTCTCAATAACAAAACATACACTCTGGAGCCAAGGAGTCACATATATCAGAGTCACATCATGTATATATCAGGACAAGAATGGAAAGTTGGAGATGAGATTTTTGTCTCACCCTTATTACAATTTACTGTGTGTAAACTTGGGCTTCCCCTCTTCCACCCCCCCCCCACCTTCTGAACTTTGGTTTCTCCACAGACATTGGATTAAATAGGAAATTTCATAATTTCCCTTCTGATTCTGATATTCAAACATTAACAGAGCTCTCACTGTTGTAAATGCTCCACATACATTGACTTATTCAGTCCTCAGGACAATACTGTGAGACTGAGGCCCTAAAAGAGCTAATGACTCATCCAGGTCCCAGAACTGGTAAATGAAAGAACAGGGTTTCAACCTAGGTAGTCTGGCTCAACAGACCCCTAACTTAGTGACTGTGGATCGTGATCCAAACATTATATATTTTCTTAGCTGAGGGCTTGACTCTAGACACCAAGCCACTCTGCTATAGTAGTACAAGTCCCTTTACTGTGCATTTGTCTTTTATGACAAATGCTTTCCTCAAATGTTTCAAAGTAAGATTTGAGGTACTATTGAACATTTATTAATTCATTCTACCATTTAATGATTTCTACACCCCACTGCATAGAAAAGATTGCCAGTAATCAAAGAGAGAATGGTGAATTCTCAGGCCAAGTGGCATCATTACTCAAAGGTTTTTCCTGCATCTCTCCAATTCTACAATTTTATGTCAGCACACAGTTTGCAGTCCCATAGGCCAGAAAGAGCAGCCATAACTCCATCCCATGGAGAAGCCAGAGCCACTCTTGAGCTTTTCTTTCCTGTCCCCATTACTTGTGGGCTGCTTTTAAGATCATTTAATCTAGAGGAGAATCTGTTACTTCTGCCAGGAGCTGGAAGCATCAGACCTTTTTTCCCTTCCTAGTACCCTCTCTTCTACCACTGGAGAATCAGAAGAGACTAGAAACTAAAGAATTTAGATCACAAAACCAAAAGTAAGAGATTTGTGGAAATTGTGGGCAGATCATTTTGCCAAAGGATAGATGACTTGCCTGGGGTCTCACAGTGAATTAAGACTGAGACAATACAAGTCTCTTTCCTTTCTGCACAATGACAACATTCCTCTTCCACCTTCTTTTATTTCTGCTAATTATTCAACCTCTCAATTTCTCCCATCTTGCCTTACCATTCTTGATCACCCTCACCACACCCTCCATTTTTCCTTCCCTAGGTTTGACCCCCCCCCACAAGGCTCTGAAACCTTGAGCTCTGCTCTAGGGCAAGCAGACAGAAAAGGGTCAAGTGGGGTAGGGTGGAGAATTTTGGAAGAAATGTTAAGATGCCTTCTAGAGAAACAGGAGAGGAAGAGACAGAAAAGACAGAAACAGAAGGAGACTAAGATAGAGAGTTGAGGAAGGAGACAGAAGGGGATGGGGTACAGAGAAAAGTCCGTTGAGGAAAGAGTAAGAGAAAGCATGAGTGCCAGGGAGTGAGAGAGATGAATGATACTGAAAACTAATAGAGAGAGGGGAAAGGAAGGAAAGCCAAAAACAGAAGAGACACTTTCTGTGAGACTTCAAAGTCAGGTCTCGTCAACCAAAGTCAACATGCAGCAGTGTGGGTGGGAGCCCAGACAGGGCTGAAAGCAGCTCTTACCTGTTGCCCTGCACTGAGGACGAACCAAAGACGGTGAGTGCTATGGGATAGGATGAGTGCTGTGGGCTAGGAAGCAGAGTTTACCCCTGCCTCTGGCTCAGCCCCGCCTACCCCGCCTTCTGCCTTGGCCCTAAGGTGTCTCTGGCCTCTGCTAAAGATAAAAAACAAAGTAATCTCCTTTCACTTTCTCACTTCCATCATGCTTTTCCCTCCCTGTTTTCTTCCTCTTCTCCCTGTGGGGTGGTAAAATTAACTCATTTCATTTTGAGATCAGAGTATCCATATAGAGCCAGGGCACCTTCAGCAGAATCACACCTCTGACCTTCCCTTCCCTCAACCATAAAGTGCAGCAGTAAAGCCCAGAAAGGCTAGTAAGTGGAGAGGGCCCTGAAGTCAGACCTAAAATACACTTGCTCTTAAGAGTTCTAGCTGCCAGCCCCCATGGGAAGCCATGTCAATTCAAAAAATGTTGTATCACTTCAATAAATGTATGAACATTTGGCACAGTGCCTAGTCTGAGAAAATAACAGCTAGTGCTGATTGACTGACATTACTCTGTACCTCGTGCTTTTAATTGCTTTACATTGATTACTTAGCCTCATAAGAACCTGAAGACAGAGGCACTGTTATCTCTATGTTACAGATAAAGAAACTAAGGCTTGGGAGGGGGAAGAAAACCTACTGATAATTACCCATCTAGAAAGTGCATAGCCCAGCTACAAACTCAGAATGTACAGTTAAAGTTTTGGACTTCTCTTTTTTCTAGTAACTGTTCCTTATCCCTTTTAATTTTTCTCTCATTTCTTATTCTCCATTCCTTTCTCAAGCCTAGAGCAATGTTACAACTAGGTAATTTCATCTCTGTAGCAAGTTGTTATCATTAATATTATATCTACATAAATAACATGATGGTCAATATATTATGTGCCACTTCCTTTTTCCACATGACCGTATGCCAATGAACAACGGAAGTCTTTCCATATAACTCCACTGTTTAGTGGAGTTGTAATAGTAAGGAATCCAAAGGTATTATTCATTTAAACATTCCCTCATTGATGAAAATTTAGAACAGTCCCAGGGATTCCTCCTCTACTTTAGGAATAACATTGCAATACATAACTTAGAACATTTATGAAATTGTTCCTGCCAAAAGAAAATTCCTGCCCTGTGAAATGACTCAGCAGGTAAAAGTGCTTACAATGCAAGCCTGGTCACTGAGTTCAATTCCTGGAAACCATGTAAAGCTGGAAGGAGAGAACCAACTCCACAAACTTTCCTATGACCTTCACATGTGTTCTGTAGTTCCCCCTCTCTCATACACACATATAAAATAAATCAAATTTTAAATAATTTCTGGTACAAAGGCATAAAGAGATTTCAATTTTGATATGTCAATTTGCCCTATACATATGGTATATTTCCCTACCAAGTGGTGAGATGAGAGGGAAAGGGACACACGTACGTGGGGCAGGGAGAGAATTCACCAATTCTATTGTCAGATGCATAAATCACTGTTAAAACTATAGATACTAAAAGTACCTATAATCTCTGTTGCTTTCATTTGTTTTTCTTTGATTATTAATGAGATTGGACATCTTTTCATACGTTTCTTGATCATTAGCCTGTTCCTCATCTGAACCACTCAATTTACTTTTTACCCATTTTTGGGATGAGTTGGCAGTGTAAAAGTATGTGTTCTGGAGTCAAACTCACCCACATTATTTTATATTAGTGTGGTTCAGTAACTCCTTATTCCTTGTCTGTAAAATGGGACTACCATAGCACATATACTATAGGATTGTTATAAAGCTATGTCGCTCATATTATTAGTATTTTTATAGATTATTAGCTATAGCAGTCCTTTAAGTAGTATGTGTATTGTCTTAATTAGGGTTTCTATTACTGTGATAAAACACAAAAGCAACTTGGGGAGGAAAGGATTTATTTCATCTTAGACTTCCACATCACAGCCCATCACTGAGGGAAGTCAGGGAAGGAACCCAAGGTAGAAACTGATGCAAATGTCATGCAGGAGTCCTGATTACTGGCTTGTTCCTCATGGCTTGCTCAGCCTGCTTTCTTATGGCACCCAGAACCACCAACTCAGGAGTGGCACTGCCCATATTGAGCTCCACCCTCCATCAATCATCAATCAGAAAATATACCACAGGTTTTTCCACAGGCCAATCTGGTAGGAGCATTTTCTCAGTTGGGGTTCCCCCTTTCAGAATGACTCTAGCTTATGTCAAATTGACATAAAACTAGCTAGTACATCTATTAAACTTTTTTTCTGTGCTATTTGTTACTCAGTCTGGATTCATTCATTAATTCAATAAATATTTATTGATTGCCAACCACTGTAACATTGTGGTGTTGGTGTGCTAAGTGCTGAGAATCCTACTGCATAGAATTGGAAAATGTGGGTATGTTGTGGTATATTTAACCATCTTTTAACAATTGAAGATGGTTTCCAACTCTTCTGGAAAGATTTAAAATAGTGATACAGTGGGCAGGTAATGTAACTCAGTGGGCAACGGTGCTGGCCACCAAGCCTGACGACCTGAGTTCAATCCCTGAGAAGCATATGGTAGAAAGAGAAAACCAGCTCCTGCAAATTGTCCTCTCTCCTCCACACATGTGCTGTGGCCCACATGCTCTTTCCCCCACACAAAATCAATCAATCATTCAGTTAATGTAATAAAAGTAGAGCTATAGTAACACCAACCTCCAGTGCTTTATCTAGCCAATAATTTGCTGCATTGGCTATTGAGTTCAGATTATCACCCTTGAGAAACCCTCCCTCATCCCACACAGGATATGGTCCCTCTTTTGGAATATCTCCCCTTCCAGAATTTATCACATTGTGTACTAGAATTACTTTATGTCTTTTCCCCCCAACATACCCTAAGAAACTTGAGAGCAATCTAAAATCATTAGCAAAAGGATCTCATAGAAAAGTTTGTTGTATTCAGTTGCATTTTTTTCTAATCTCATCCTGTTCTGCCCATGCTCAGGAGAAGACTGGGAGGATAAAACTCACCCAGACTGGCATACCTCCATTAGTGAAGAGGAAGAATGTTAAGTGACCCAGTGGGAGAACTGGAGCTTCCCAGGTTATTGGAAAGGATGCTTAAGTTGAAACTAAGATGTTCTGTGGCAGGCTAAGAAAGAATACTTTCTGTTGTAATTTATATACCTAATGAAATATCTTATAAGCCAAGTATGATAGTGCATGTCTCTAATCCCAGAACTCAGGAGACAGAGGCAGGAAGATCTCTCTGAGTTCAAAGCCAGTCTAGTCTACATTGCAAGTTTCAGGATATCTAGTCCTACATAATAAGACCCTGTCTCATATAAAGATATTGGGGCCCAGAGAAATGGTTCTGTGGGTCAGGGCACTTAATGCTCTTGCAGAGGACCCAGATTAAATTCCCAGCACCCACATGGTAGCTCACAACCTCCTTTTAACTTTTCCTGGTTCAGGTGAATGCCTGAGAAGGTGGCTTCCTCCTCCCCTCACTTCTCTTCCCCTCTCACTCTCTCTCCTCTCCTCCTTTTTGTCCTCTTTCTCTGGTGGTTATGTGATTCTCATCTTTCTCAGAGACCATGCTGTCTGGGGAACAGACCACATTCTAATCCCAGCTCTCTGTGCCAGGTGCTCAGGGAATGAATGCTTTTCTCTAACTCCTTTCCACAATTCCTGCTCTACTTGAATTAACTTGTTCTGTGTTTTGGTTGACTTCCTACCTGCTTGAGAATTCCTCCAGATTCAGAGTCATGGAGCCATTCATGTCTGCATTTCTGGTGTCAACTTGACAAAAAGTAGCTATTCAGATGATGTGTAGTTGAATAGACTTTAATGATCTGGCTCTTTCAACTATGTATAGTGCAGTTAGTTGTACAGCAGTGACTGTCATAGTGCTCAAAGTATCGTCTGCATTTTATGTTAGTTTTAGTATGAAATTTCCAGCAGCTTTTTGAAGCATAGTTTATAAACCATAAAGGAAATTCATGATAGAGACAAGGAGACTTTCAGAGTTGGGGTGTAGAAGACAATAGAAGACGTGAGATATTAAAGTGGAAGGAGAAGATTGGGAGTAAAAGAATACAGTGGGGAAATAGAGGGTCAGAGAGATGGGGGAGGAGTGGAGAATCAATCAAAACAAAGTATTATGAAAATACCACGAGGAAACTGCTAATTTATAAGCAAATATAAAAAACTTTAACTCTTGTTAAATACACAATTCAATGATTATTTGTATATTTACATAAATGCACAACCACTACCTCCAATGCACAACTATTACTGTTGCTTCTTGGAAATGGTATTATTTGATTAAAGTATGTGAGCATTTTAGAAATTAAATTCATTCTTTAGCAATTTCATACATATATACCATGTATTGACTGCTTTCAGCCCCTGCACTCTTAATCTCCTTCCCTCCCATGTCCACCCCTGCTTCACAACTAATCTCTTTCCCACATTCATGTCTTTGTTTTGTTTGTGTCCCTCTGAATATGAACTTCTTCAAGATTCTTATACATGTTATCAACTATTTCTTTTAAAAGCTGTAGCAGTTAATGATAGTCTCAATAGTATATGACAAATCAGAGTTGAGAAAGATACATGGAGCTTTGTTGAGCAGTCTGGTGGGTCAGACTCACTATTATCTTTCTCTTTTCTTGGCTGTAATTCCTACGCAGATTCTAGAGTGAATGTCAGCATATAGTCGCTATCCTCATGATTCCTTATAATCCTGTTTCAGATGTGCTATAGTTCCATATTCTTGTGAAATTGGTCTGTGGTTTCTAGGTGAATTTAAATAATACACTTGTTCTTGTAAGATTTGATAGAACAAGCCAGTAAAATTATTTAATATCCAGGCCATTTGGCCATTGCAGTTAGGTCACTCTGACAACTTTTCCCATCATACCCTTGATTGTTTATATCTTTACTTCTTCCCTTATCAATTTTGGCGGTTGATGTTCTTAAAGTGGTATAGAGTAATATTGAGAATTCATTTTTGATATTTGCTTAGGTATATATGACATTTCAGAGTACAACACTCCCACTCAGAGTGTTGTAAATATTGTTTCATGAGGATATAAACTTGGTATTGCAGCTAAGGTGTTCTATGATAGGCTAAGGAAGAATAATTTCTTTTATAAGTATTTATATACCTAAAAAATGTATCAACCAGTCTTGGTGGAATACACCTTTAATCCCAGCACTCAGGAGACCGAGGCAGGTGGACCTCTTAAGTTTAAGGCCAGCCTGGTCTACAAAACAGCATCCAGGACAGCTAGGGCAGAGAAATCTTGTCTAGAAGAAAATAACAAAACTGAAAACAAAAACAAACAATTTACCTAGCCCAGTGTAGGACGCATGCCTTTAATCCCAGAACGTGTGAGGCAGAGGCAGGAAGATCTCTCTGTGTCCAAGGCCAGCCTGGTCTACAAAGCAAGTTTCAGGATATCTAGGGTTACATCGTGAGATCATGTGTCATAAAAAATATTGGGGGCTAGAGAGATGGTTCAGTGGTTAAGGGCACTTGTTGCCCTTATACAGGATGCAGATTCAGTTTCCACATGATAGCTCAAGGCAGTCTGTAACTACAGTTCCAGAGGATCCAATGCCTTCTGACCTCCACAGGCATTGCACACATGTGATATGCAGACATACTTGCAGGCAAAACACCCATACACATAAAATAAAAATAAATCTAAAAGTCATTTTTAAAAACTGTTACTATCAAGCCAGAGAGATAGCTCAGTGGGCAAAGGCATTATCTGTGCAAGCCCAATGACTGGAGTTTGATTCCTGGAGCTGTCATGAAAAGCTGGATGCAGTGGTAGGCATCTGTAAATCCAGCATTCCTTCAGTGA
>LZPO01008067.1:194565-212566 GCA_001675575.1 Neotoma lepida
CTATTATCTTCATTAAGTTGATTTTGTGGTCATTTTCTTGTGCTTCAGCTGAATTGGAATGTTCAGGTCTTGCTGTTGTAGTATAGCTGGTCTCTGGTGGGTGACATATTGTCCTGGCTGTTGTTTATTGTATTTTTACACTGTTGTTTAGGTATGTGGGTTTGGAATGCTTAGTTCTAGTCCCTGATTTCTGAGTTTGTCTTTGTTGGATGGTTGTTTTGTTCCCTGGGTTCTGTTTCCTCTTTGGTTTTCTCTTCTTTGTGGCCTGGATTTCTAGTGGCTGTCATGACCTCTGGTCTAGTTGGGAGTTCCTATTCAAGTTGGGACTTGGCCTTCTAGTGGTTAGTTTGGCCTTTGATGCAACAGGGGGTCTCCATACTTCTGATTGGTATGCCCTGCACCTGTTCTTCTGACTGATATGGCCTGCACCTAAGCAGCTGGAGCCTGATTAAGCTGGTGTGGCTTGCATCTGAGTTGTAGAAGTCCACAGGTTGCAGGCAGAGACCAGTAGAAGGGCCATCGATGAGCTGAGATAGAGTGGGCTGTGGGAAAGGTCTTGGGATACAGAATTTAGGGAATAGGGCAGTTTTTCCAGGTCACTCACCAGTTCTGTTCTGACTGATGTGGCCTGCCCCTGAGTGGCAGAAGTCCACTGCATTGGGGGCAGGGCCCAGAAGTGGAGCAAGTGACAAGCTGGGATTACCTTAGGTCCCTAGATCAGGTCTGGCCTCTGGTAAAGCAGCTGAAGGTTTGGGAGGGGATATGGACCCCAGGGGAGGGAGTGCAGTCTGGGGTTGTTGGGCGGGCCTTAAGGGGTGTTAGCAGGCTTCGGGCAAAGTCTTACCTGGAGTCCCTAGGGCCCACCAGGCCTCTGATAAATCACCTGCAGGTGTGAGCCTTCTTATATAGTCTTGCCTGGCCTGAAACTTGCTATGTAAACTAGGCTGGCTTTGAACTCAAAGCCACCTGCCTCTGCCTCCCAAGTGCTGGGATTAAAGGTGTGTGCCACCACACCCAGCTTAACTTGTCTATTTTCATGAAAATTACAAATTACAAAAATAAAGCAGTGGTTTAAGTCTTTATCATCCAACAAAAGTTACTGAACACTTAATATGGTTAAGGCTCTGAGGGCAACACTGTACAGAGATCCTGATATTCTGATTGGATAAATAACATTAAATAGTATTTCGCAATGTAGGAACTAAAGGCAGTTAAATAGAAACTCCCAAAGTACATGGAACATCACAGTACTGACATTAGATTTAGATTTTTGTTTGGAAAAATCCCAAACCAATCTTATGGAATTTTACATAGATATTATTACTTCTTTTTATTATTATAATAAAACATACATAATTAAAAATTTTTCTATGTTAGCCACTTTGAGACATACATTGCAACTGTTGCAACCCATCCATTCCATCTCCCAACTTTTTCATTTTTCCAAACTGAAAATGTATACCCCTAAAATGATAACGCCCATTCTCCCTTCTGCTTTCTGACTGTGTGGAGATGACTACAGCAGACATCTCCCTCATGTAACATGGAATCAGATAGTATTTCCCCTCAACATAATGCTTTCGAGGCTCATCCACTTAGCGTGCTCAGAATTGCTTATGTGATTGTCCCCCTTTTTTACATATAATTTATTTATTTTTATTTCATGCACATTGCATATATGTCTGTGTGAGGGTGTCAGATCACCTGAAACTGGAGTTACAGGCAGTTATGAGCTGCCATATGGGTGTTAGGAATTGAACCTGGGTCCTCTGGACGAGCAGCAAGTGCTCTTAACTGCTGAGCCATCTCTCCAGCCCTGTGATTGTCCTCTTTTACCTATACATTTTTAAATTTTAACACTTTGATCTCTTGTTTAGTTTTTCTTTATTTTTGAGACAAGATGGCAGTCCTCTTGCCTGAGCCTCCTAAGTGCTTGTATTACAATAACATGATGATTTGAAGTATATATTCCATTGTGGAAAAATTAAATCTAGTTCATTATAGGCTACCTATGGTATGTATGTGTAACGTTTTCCTTAACTGCATATCCTTCAATGGCTCCCTGGGCCAGCTTAAAACAATTTACATAGGAACTTACTAGGTATTAAGTACTCCAACAGCTGTCAGACTCCAGAAAATTACTGTTTTCATTTGTTTAGAATGAAATCCTATTTTCCAGGGGCTGAAGGGATGGCTTAGTGGTTATGAACATTTGTTCTTTCAGAGGATCCAGGTTCAATTCCCAGCATCCATATGGTGACTCACAACCATCTGTAACTCTAGTTCCAAATGATCCAATGTCCTCTTCTAACCTGCAAGGGCAAAAGGCACACACATGTGTACATACATACATACATACATGTAGGAAAATTACACATACAATGAAATCTATAATAACAATCCTATTTTCCTGAATGTGGTACTAGATGACATATTAGAGAACCCTATTAAAACCAATTGAGGACCTACATTTTCTCTTCAAAAGGGACCACCAGAGCTGAGTGCATTATCTGATATGCCCAACTTAGTTTTGTTTTAATTTTTTAAAAACTTGTATAGATGGCTGGAGAAATGGTTCAGCAGTTAAGAATGCTTATTATTCTTGGTGAGGACCAGAGTTCAGTTTCAAGCACTCATTGTTGGGTGACTCACAACTGCCTGTAATTCCAGCTCCAGGGAACCCAACACCCTCTTTTGGTCTTAGCACACACACACACACACACACACACACACATACACACACACACGCGCAGAGATTGACATCTTTCTCAGTGTCTTTTCCACATTCGTTTTTTGTGGTCTCTTACCTATTTGGCTAGTTGGTTAGCCAGCCAGTCCCAGGGATCCACCCGTCTCCACCTTCCCAGCACTGGGATAACAAGCAGGAACCACCATGCCTGGCTTTTTACACAGGTGCTGGAAATCCAGAATCAGGTCCGTATGCTTACACAGCATGCTTACACTAACTGAGCCATCTCCACAGCCCCACACATAGTGTATTTTTAAGGTTCACCCATGTTGTAAAATGTATCATCATTTTACTTCTTTTTTAGACTGAATAATATCTCTGTCTGTCTGTCTGTCTGTCTGTCTATGTCACATTTTGTTTCTCCATTCATTTTCTGGTGGACGTTTAAATTATTTCTACCTCATATATCAAGACCCTGCATATATCCAGTAACTGACTTTATGAATCATACTATAATTCTACATTTAATCTTTTGAGAAAAGCCAAAGTATTTTCTACAATGGTTACAATATTTTACATTCACACCAGATTTAGGACGGGTCTTCCCCCCTCAAATGATACAATCAAGAAATATTCCTCACAGGTGTGCTCAGCTGCTTGGGTTTTTAGTTGATTCCAGTTGTAGTCAAGTTGACAACCAAGATTAGCCATCACAGTAATTTTCTGTGTACAAGTTTTTGCACATTCTTTTTTATTATTAATCTTTCACATTTATTTACTTAATACATTATAGCCTCACGTTACTACCTGACCTTTCATTCAGCCTTTACCATTTCATGTAGGAGAAGACAGTGGCATCAAGTTCTCTTTGCATTGTTTTAAAAATATGGAAATGTCTTATTTTTTCCTTGCTTTCAAAAGAATTGTCTTTTCCTGGGTATAAAACTATCTCTTTGCTAGGTGGTAATGGTGCATGCCTTGAATCCCAGCACTCAGAAGGCAGAAGCAGGCAGATCTGTGAGTTTGAGGCCAGTCAGGTCTACAGAGTGAGTTCCAGGACAGCTAGGGCTGTCTCTGTTACACAGAGATACCCTATCTCAAACAAACAAACAAACAAACAAAACAAACAAAAACTGTCTCTTCTTAGACTTTTTTTCTTTCAGCACTTTAAATATATCACCTCCTGTCTTTTTGCCTCTAAGACTTCTTTGAGATCAGTGATGATTTTGTCGTCTATGGGGTCTTTCTTCTCTCTGGTTGATATCAGTACTGTTTCTTTTGTTTGTCTTTCTGGGTCTCTGTGGTCCCCAGTAAGACTCTCTTATCCCTGGGTGATATGTCACCTTCAAGTTTGTGGTCTTTTTTCCATTTTGTGAGTAGTGCCCACCACTTTTGCACCTGTTCTGACTTATGTGAGACAAAGATGAGTGAGCGTGTTCTTTGGGTATCTAAGGTTAGAACATATACATGGAATTATTTGTTGAATTAGGTTAGAACATATACATGGAATGATTTGTTGAATTAAGGTCTGCTCTGCTGCTGCTTCTTTAATGAGAAATACTGGAAACCAGACCGTCATTGCTCAATATTATGACTGCTGGCACTCCTGGGGAGAAATGGGCGAGACTGAGTTGAAAGTATCCAAACCTTTCTTTCTCTTTGAAGACTCCTTTTTCTTCATTACTTGGTTGCTGTATAACATATATAAATTGTTTTCCAGAGATCCTACAAAGTTGGTTTAAACAGTCTCTGGTAAACAAAAACATAGAGGTCTGTTGTTTTGCTGTCTCTCCTTCCCTCTCTTTTTTTCAGATTTATTTTATGTATATGTGCTTTTACCTGTGTGTCTGTATGTGTGCACCATGTATATGCCTCACATGATGAAGGTCAGAAGAAGTTGGATCCCTTAGAACTGGAATTATAGGTGGTTGTACCATGTGAGTGCTGGGAACCAAACTGGATCCTCTACAACAGCAACAAGTGCTCTTAAGTGCTGAGCCATTCTCCATACCCCATCTTCTCCCCTCCCCCGTATGTGTGTGGTGTGGTGTGTACATTCCTATGTAGAGTCAGGGAGAGGATTTGTTTTACATATTTCCTTTGAGGGATGATGGCTTGCATCACATTTTCTTGCAGAAGATGTGTCACTTAGCTAGTTGGTATAGTTCACCTTGTCCCCTCTATGCTATAGGTAGGCTTATAGAAAACAACCTAGAAAACAGAACAAATAAATCTATACACAGATGCAGCTTTCTTGAGTCATCACCTGTGTTGGGGTAGACTTTTCAGTGATGCAGCTGCCTTTGAGACATCCCTTCTTTGGTTAGTGTGGGAGTTTGAATGTAATTGGCCCCCCATAAACTCATAGGGAGTGGCACTATTAGGAGGTATGGCTCTTGTTGTATGTTTTTTTTCTTTTTGGGGGGGCCTGCCACCCAGCTCCTACATAAATCACACACGGTCATATTATTACTTATGAATGCCTGGACTTAGCTTGGCTTGTTTCTTGCCAGCTTTTCTTAAATTATCCCATCTATCTTTTGCCTCTGGGATTTTCCTTTTCTCTTACTTCTGTAAATCTTACTCTTACTCCATGGCTTGTTATGTAGCTGGGTGGCTGGTCCCTGGAGTCTTCCTCCTTCTCCTGGCTACTTATTTCTTTCCTCAGATTTCCCCTTCTATATATTCTCTCTGCCTGCCAGCCCCACCTCTCTCTCTCTCCTGCCTTGCTATTGACCATTCAGTTCTTTATTAGACCAGTTAGGTGTTTTAGTCAGGCACAGGAACACAGCTTCACAGAGTTAAACAAATGCAACATAAACAAAAGTAACACACCTTAAAATAATGTTCTACAACATGTGGCCTTGTTGGAGTAGGTGTGGCCTTCTTGGAATAGGTGTAGCCTTGTGGAAGGAAGTGTGTCACTGTGGGGTATGGGCTTTGAAGTCTCCTTTGCTCAAGCTGTGCTCAGTGCGGCACTCAGTTCACTTCCTGTTGCCTTTAGATCAAGATATAGGACTCTCAGCTCCTTCCCCAGCACTATGCCTGCCTGCATGCCACCATGTACCACCATAATGATAACAGACTAAGCCTCTGAACTGTATGTCAGTCCCAATTAAATGTTTTCCTTATAAGAGTTGCCACAGTCATATCTCTTCACATCAGTAGAAACCTAACTAAGACAGTTAGTATCCCAATAAAAAGTCATTGGTTCACCAAATTGGACTTTGGTATAATCATTACTTTGGTCTGTCATGGGCTCCCTTTCTGAGGCGAGTAAACCTGTGTGTGTTTTATCTTCCCAGGAAAAGTCTCTCACGCAACATGTAGCATCAAACTTATGTATCATAGTTTATTATAGATTGAATTCTTGTGTCTTCTGCCAAGAAACTCATATGCTGAAGCCCTGACTGTGAATGTAGCTGTGAATGTACTGGAACCTTTATATTGACCTTACCAGCTCTAGAACTGTGAGAAATTACTTATTTCTATTTATATCTGTTGTTTACAAATGACTTAATCTCTGGTACAGAAAGTAGTGCTCTGTCATAACAAATACCTGAAAATGTGGCATCAGCTTTAGAACTGGGAAAGCTAAGGGCTGGAATAGTTTGCAGGAGCAGCTTAAGAATCTATATTTTGGTGAATAGACTAGAGAGGTTGACTCTGGGAAGGGCTCAAAAGTTGAGAACTAAAGAATCACCTCGAATTTCTCAAGGCTTTTTGTGTGGTGTTGATTAGAGTATTGATAGAAACATAAAGAGCAAAAGGCCATTTTGATGAGGTTTCAGTTGGAAATGAATATTTTATTATTGTAAACTAGAAGAATAACCCTAACTGCAACGTCAACAAGAACTTTGCTGAATTGTGTCTGTGGTCTAATGTTTTGTGAAAGACAGACTTAATTGTGATGAACATAGAAATAGATTCTATGAACATTAGCACATAGATTCTTTAGTGGAAGAAATATCTAAGTATTTGGGATGTTATATGTCTTTTCATTTTGTTTTGCTTTGTTTTGTTTTAGGACAGGGTTTCCTTATGTACCTAGCTTTGGCTGGCCTGGAACTCACTGTGTAGATCAAACTGACTTCAAACTCAGAGATCCACATGCCTCTGCCTTCTCAGTGCTAAGAGTAAAGGCATGTGCCACCATGCCTGACATATAGCTCTTCTTAAATACTTGTAATAAAATATGAGATGACAGAAATGGTTTTTAAACATAATTTATAATCAAGGGGGAAACAGAATGCAAAGATTTGGAAAACACTAAGGCTGTCCATGGGGAGAATGTAAAAACTACAGTGAAAATTGTAGTTAAAGTGAAAACTGCAGATGTAGCAAGAGGCCATTTATTTGATTATGAGATTCCTAAGGGTGGAAGGAAGTCACAAGCTAGTTATTAAGATTGTGTAAGAATGGCCCTACAGCATTTTTGGGATCATAGGCCCTGAATGTCAGGACTTTGAGGTAAAATATAAGATTCTGTCAAAAAAAAAATAAAACCTGAGTCTTTTAAAAAATTATTCTTTCAAAATTTCATCCATATGTCCATATATAAATGTAAACTGTTCTTTGACCATATTCCTCTTCTTATCCTTATTCCCCTTCCCAACAGCCCCTTCTTCCCAGCAAGTCGCCCTACTACTTTCATTTCTTTTTTGTGGCCCACTGTATCTAATTAGGGATATTTGCATGGGTATGGATTGTAGGTACTTATTTTAGCAACAGCAATTTGGAGATACCTATATGACTGAGAAATATGACTTTTCATCTCCCAGAAACCATTAATTGCCTATAACTCCTCAGAGAGGGGTGGGCCTAATGAACCCTTTCCTCATCCATGGTGCAGTGTTGATGGGCCCAACCTTGTGATGGTCTTGTGCAGGTAGCTAGCTACTACTGCTGTGGGTTCATGGGTGCAGTAGCCATGTCATGTCCAGAAGACATCATTTCATAACACTCCTGCCCATCTTCAGTCTCTTATGTTCCTTCTGCCATGCTCCCTGAACATTAGAGTGATATAGCGTCTTATTTTCTATTTTTCAAGATCCTTCATTATTGTTGTTTATTTGTTTGGTTTGATAAACTCTCTTTACAAAGGTCTTTGGGGCCTGAAAAGGCAGGTCCATGGCTGCCAAAAGATAAAATAGCAGACCTTTTTGTTGGAGGCTTTGTAATTCTCTCTAGGACTTCATCAACCCAGGGTGACTGCCTTCTCAAAGATCAGGTTGCCCACCTTGTCCCATGAGTCTGTGGCTAGCTTTCCTTCTGGGTTTTAAATTGCTACAGATGCTCAAAGGTGACCCTCCCTTCAGGAAGATAAACTAATTTCTACTTTACTTCTAAGGCCATGGGTTAGTTTCACTTGTGTTTGGATGATTAACAAGTGAGATGATATAGTAAGAGCTCATGCTTTTATACCTACTTCCTTTTAGGAGAACATTATGTTCAAGATTGCATTAGTTTCTTTCATTCTCACTACTATGTGATTTTCCATTGTGTAAATATACTAAATTATTTGTCTATTCTATTGTTGATAGACATTTGAGAAGTATCTAGTTGAGGATTAATTGTGTGACTTGAATGTTCATGGACATAAACATGTATATAATCTTGTGGGCTGTATGTCTAGTTATATGTATTGTGTGTATTCTGATGTTAATAGGCTCTAGCAAATAGCGTTTCAGGGAAAATATAGCAGTTCATGCTCCCAACAATAGTATATGAAGATTTTGATTAGTTCACATCTTCATCACTACTTAACAAATCAAATTGATCATTAATTTCCAGTACTTGGGAGAAGGGAAGCAAGACAATCAATCATGAGTTTAAGGTCAGCTTTTCTTCATTTGAGGCCAGTCTAAGCTGTGTGGTAAGACTTTGTCTCAAAAAAAAATTAATCATAGTTTACATTGTGGATTCTTTCCTTTTTAATAAATTCTTTTCTGATCAAGTAGACATTCTATAATTTTTTTAGTTATTTCATAATTTAAAAAGCATTCTGAATAAAATAGTTATTTTGGCATATCTCATAAGATAGTTTATCAAACACTCTTATTCCAAATGGTTAACAATTGCTTTTCCATTCACTAAGCCAAAGAATACTCCTTTTTTTTTTCTATCATTTTTCCCTTAAAGCTTATTGCTTATTGGTGGTGTAACCCACTTGGAAGAGTACATGGCTACAATGCACAAATTATTGGGTTCAGTCCCTAGACCCTCATAAACTTGACATGGTCATGACACTGAGAGGACTGAGGTAGGAGGATCAGGAGTTCAAAGCCAGCCTTGGCTATATATAGCAAGTTCAAAGTCGGACTTGGATACATGAGACCTTATCTCAAAAAGATAAAAACAAAACGAAAAGCTAGGCGTGATAGCATACACCTTCAGTCTCAATACTTAGGAGACAGAGTCAGGAGGATCTCTATGAGTTTGAGGCCAACCTGGTCCACATATCCAGTCCCATGACTGTCAGAGCTACGTAGTGAGACACTTCCCATTATTCTAATGAAGAGGCAGCATACAGAATGGGAAAAATATTTACCAAATATATGTCTGACAGAAAATTAGTGTCTAGAATATACAAAGGACTCAAAAAATTAAACATCAAGAAAAACAACCCTTGGGCAAGGGGCTTGCAGATCAGAGTCATTTTTGTTTCATGGATCTCTTAGGCACAGTAATTAAAACTTAAAATGTAACTTTGGCTCTCACATTCCCCCCTAGAGTTATATCCTGAGTCCAATCCTTGACTCTGTGATGGGTACCTGTTTATACGGGGATCTAATAGTCATCATCTTAATGGTACTCAGACAGGAATTATCATTTAATTAAGGCATCAATGATGCAAGAGCCAACAGCAATTAGCAGAAAGGCAAAAGGCCCTGTGATGGATGACTATGGGAGATAACAAACCACATGTTTTCACTCCCCTAAGCAAGTTTGACCAATCTGCACAGGATGTACTTGATCATACATGGGCAGGAAATAAGTCAAGATGTACCCTTGCCCCTGATTGGATGTAGGCAGTAGGTATGCAGACAGGAAGTACATACATCAGGATGTATGCTTGCCCCTGAATAGACCTCCTGGGAAATGTGGCAAATTATGGGTTTTGCCTTCTTAAGTCCTTGAAAAATGTGACTTGGGGCCATTTTCTAGGAAATCAGAGATGGACTTGGCTGGAGAGTCCATCAATCTGGCCAGTGTAGGTGAATGTTTTGTCTGGGTCCCGCCAGGCCCCATGCGGTCTAGCCCACCCAACAGTCCCACAGCCACTTATAAATTAATAACTCAAAAGCTTATATTAATTACAACTGCTTGGCCATTAGCTCAGGCATATTACTGCAATTACCTACCTAATTGAAATATATCTATATATACCTAGAAAACTTAACATGACTGTAAGTTTGATTATCAGAGAAGACTAATCATTAATCTGTATTTAAATGAATTACATAAACATAATACCTTAAATGAGAGTAGAAATATACAGTATAACAAAATTAACTTTAATTTGTGTCAATAAACTAAAATCTATACCAATGTAAAACATTTTAAACAAGTTGCTCTTTACAAGTAGATTCAACAATCCACCTTTTTATCCTATCATATCTATATCCTACATTTCTATATCCTATCCCCCTTTTTTTTAGAAAGAGATTGACTATGTTCAATAACAATTTGTAACCAACAATCTAAACAAGGACAAACATCCATAATCCATTTTTTGGGAGTGTGGGCGTAGTGTTCTAGGCTACTTCCTGCTGATAGAGGGGGCGCTGTATTCTTATGGGGATCCTGAGAAAATTAAGAATTACAGTCAAGTCCTGACTGGAGTAGCTGCATTGTCTGAGCCAGTTGTCTTGAAGCCGTTTTTGATGTTGGATCATCTGGGCCATGGTGTCATCGGAGACCTTTCAGGGGGTCTTGGCTGATCAAACCTGATCCATCTTAACCTAGAACAAATCCATAGCCTCTTGATTTCTGTGGAAACAAAAGCAGAGCTTACTTTCCAAAGCAAAGTATCCTTAGACATAAATTTTGAAATCGAGATACCTTTAAAATGTATATATTGATTTATCTCAGCAGCTTTTACAATCAAATGTCTCTCTACAGTTAAAAATCCCAAAGACAACACAATCCAGATTCTGTGTGTAATATCCATCTTTATGTGGCTTATTTTTTATATTACCTTTATTGTCTCTTTAAAGACTTTATTTTTTAAAACTATTTCTTTATATATCTGCATATACTCCTTTTTCTTTTTCTCCCAAGCCTACATACATTTTTACACAGATTGTAAACTGTTTAAAGTCTTATTTCATGTGAATCTGGCTTATTGTAAGTTTATAATCCTTTTCTGACCAGGAGAGATTTTAAACTGCTAAACTGTGTGGCTAGGACCAGCAGCCTTGGCTGTTGACTCCGCCCACCTCAGCTTTTCAACATGGCGGGGGCACCCAGGAGAGCCATGCTTACCCGCCAACTCTGGGGTCCATGCTGCCATCAGGGTACTCCTGTCTCTTATACACATCTAGATGTGTATAAGAGACAGCTGCAGCAGGAATCTGTCAGGCTGCTTAGCTCAAGCTCGAATGCCACGAACCCACCACAGTGTAGCTCAAATCTGCACACCACAGCGTCTCTGTACCCTGGTGTCTCTATATCTCAGCCCACAGGAGACATGAAGTAGAAAGCTGTTTTTAGCTCAATTTTAGAATTTGTTTTTACTCAAGTTTTAGGTGAAAACTCTTGCCCCACGTTGGGCGCCATTTGTAGGTGAATGTTTTGTCTGGGTCCCACCAGGCCCCACGTGGTCCAGCCCACCCAGCAGTCCCGCAGGCACTTATAAATTAATAACTCAAAAGCTTATATTAATTACAACTGCTTGGCCACTAGCTCAGGCATATTACTGACTAGCTCTTATACTTAAATTCAGCCCATTTCTATTAATCTATGTTTTATTTTGTGGCTTTACCAGTCTACAATCATCTTGTTCGTTCCGCGGCGGCTGGCGTCTTCTGACTCAGCCTTCCTCTTCCCAGAATTCTCCTTGTTTGTTTATCCCGCCTATACTTCCTGCCTGGCTACTGGCCAATCAGAATTTTATTTATCAATCAATCAGAGCTACACATATTCACAGCATACAGAACAATATCTCCATCAGAATAGTATTTAATTAAAGCTTGCTTAAAATTTGACTAAAAAGAAAGAAAGAAAAACAACCCAGTTTCAAAATGGGGCATGAAACAGAGTTCTCAAAAGATAAAATACAGGTGGGTGAGAAACATTTTTAAATGTTCAATATCCTTAGCCATTAGGGAAATGTACTTAAAACTATTTTGAGATTTAATTTTACTCCAATCAGAATTGTTAATTTTTTTAATTACAATAAATGTTGGTATGGATATGGGAAAAGGGGAAATACTTATTCATTGCTGGTGGGATGCACGCTATGGTGATTTCCACTATGGAAATCAGTGTGGAGGCTCCCCCAAAAGCTATAAATAGATCAGCCACATGATCCAGCTACACCACTCTTGGTCACATACCCAAAGAACTCTATTCTACTACAGAGATACTTGCTCATTCATGTTCATTGCTGCACTATTCACAACAGTCAGGATATGGAAACAGCCTAGGTGTCCATCAGTTGATGAATGGATAATGAAAATGGGGTACATTTACATAATGGACTTTTGGTCAGCTGTTTAAAAAAAATCATGAAATTTTCAGGTAAATGGATGGAGCCAGAAACCATCATTCTGAGTTAAGTAACCCAGACCCAGAAAGACAAACATTGTATTGTCTCTCATTTGTAGATGTTAGCATTGAATCTTTAGATATGTTTGCTTCATTTGAAATACCCATGAAGATTAGAAAATTAGTAAGGGGACATGGGTTGGGGGTGGTGGCTTTCAAGGAAGATGAGCTGTAGCTCAATGATATAAGTGGTTAAATGGAAATAAAGAAACGGGAAGGATTAAAGTGGGATAGGGTGGAGCGCTGGAGAGGTGGCTCAGAGGTTAAGAGCACTGACTGTTCTTCCAGAAGTCCTGAGTTCAATTCCCAGCAACCACATGGTGGCTCACAACCATCTGTAATGAGATCTAGCGCCCTCTTCTGTATACATAATAAATAAACCTTTTTTAAAAAGTGGGATAAGGTGGGAAGGCAGGGCAGAGGAAGAAATATGGGTAGAGATAAATAACGTGAAGTGTGGTGATATATTGTGTCCCCCAATATATTGTGCACCCTTATAAAGCTTATCTGAGGATCAGAGGAAAAAGCCAGCCACTATATTAAACATAGAAGTCAGGCAAAAAAACCTTCTGGCTACAGTAAAGAGCCTTGGAAAAGATCATATGGAAAACCACTGCTTGGAGCCCCCATGGTGCTGGACTGGGCCCTCTGGGTACTCGAGACAGAGGTTTAGCTTGAACTGTGTAGGGCACCCCCGGGCAATGGGATCTGGATCCATCCCTGGTGCATGAGCTGGTTTTTTGGAGCCCAGTGCCTATGGTGGGACACCTGACACAGCCTTGGCGTAGGGAGGAGGGTCTTGGACCTGCCTCAACTGAGTGTACCAGGTTCTGGGGACTTTCCATGGGAGACCTTGTGTTGGAGGAGATGGAATTGGGGGTGGGTGGGTTGAGGGGCAAGGCTCGGGGGNGGGAGGAGGGAGGAGAGGGGGTTCTGTGGTTGGTATGTAAAATAAACAGAAAATCTTTTAGTAAAAAAAAAGAAAACCACTGCTGTAGATCTCTCTCTCTCTGTCTGTCTGTCTGTCTGTCTGTCTGTCTGTCTGTCTGTCTGTCTGTCTGTCTGTCTGTCTGTCTGTCTGTCTGTCTAGTCTATCTGTCTGTCTATCTATCTATCTATCTATCTATCTATCTATCTATCTATCTATCTTTAAACAGAGTTATCTTATAACAGGGTGACAACACCCTTACTAGACACTACAGGCTAACAAAAATGCCAGTGCCAGACAACAGTTACCTCTTTTAGAGTTGCTGTCCAGTGAGGTCCCATAGACTCCTAAACATGTCAGGATATTGCCAAGTCTCTTGGTTACCATCCAGGACTGGATGGTAAGTCCCCATTGCTGAAGACACCATAGACTTGAGTCATAGAACATGGAGAAATCAATTTGCTAGTGTTCACTTGGAAGCTTCAACTATACTGGCTAGCTTTCATAGTGCTGGAAGATGCTGTGCTCCCTACTGCAGGAGAAAAATAACCACCAAACTTACATAGCTGTGAACCCTGCAAGCTATAATAATCCGTGGCCTAGCAAGACATACTCACCAGTTCAGTAGTGGCATGAACATTGTAGTAATAATCAACCATGTTCTGATTGGATTTAAGGTCTGCTCCACAAGTTGAAGTCCATACCTGGCACCGTTATCAAGGGCACAAACCTGTAACTATACAGGTCATAGGCCCAGGGGAGAACCTACTAGTGTTATTCTGCTAAGTGGAAATAGTAATAAACTGATTCCTAATGACTTATTGGTATGACCATATATTAATCCCTATCTCAGCTCTCTTCAGGGAAGTTTACTTTTAGTAGATGACAATTAACAGAGATCCACAACTGGTCACAGTGCAGAAAATAAGAGACTGCAGAATGTTCAGCTCTCAATGGACCATATGTGCCACTGCCCCTCCTCCCAAGGCTCAGGGATCATTGCAGAGGAAAGATCAGAAATACTGTAAGAGCCAGCGGTGGTGAATAACTACAAGGAAATTGTGATTTATGGACACAGTAAGACAGTTGTGCAAAAGAACTGACAAAGGTTGTGACAGCCTGCTATGCAAGGTCAATTCAGCCCTGCTAGCTGAGAATATTGTCAATTGATAGCAGCTGCAAGAGGGAGAGACAGTTTTCTTTACAGCTGTGGCCTCTGATAGGTCAACCAGGCTCCATTATAAGGCCACACATCCAAGAATATATGGGCATCGCAAATTGGACTTGATGGGTATGGTGGTTTGAAAGAAAATGACCCCCAAAGGGAGTGGCACTATTAGGAGGTGTGGCTTTGTTGGAGTAGGTGTGGCCTTGTATGAGGAAGTGTGTCACTGTGGAGGTGAGCTTTGAGATCTCCTTTGCTCAAGCTATGTTCGGTGTGGTACACAGTTCACTTCTTGTTGCCCACGGATCCAGATGTAAAACTCTCAGCTCCTTCTCCAGCACCATACCTGACTACATGTCACCCTGTTTCCCACCATGGTGATAATGGACTAAACCTCTGAACTGTAAGCCACCCAATTAAATATTTTCCTTTATAAAAGCTGTCATGGTGTCTCTTCCCAGTAATTCAAACCCTAACTAAGACAATGGGTTTTAAAACAGGATGACATAAAGTTGGATAGGTGGGGAAAGGGAGTGGATCTGGGAGGAGTTGGGGGAGTAGGAGTGAATATGATCAAAACACATGGTATAAAATTCTCAAAGAACTTATAAAAAGAAGAAGAAATAAAATTTAAAAGGAAAGACTTGTGGCACAATTTTTATACATTTATTTGTGTGTGTACATGTACACTTATGTGCATGCACTTGTATGTTATGATACATGTGTGTGGAGGTCCAAGGAGAACTTTTGGCAGTTGGTTTTTTCCTTCAACCACATGGATGCCAGGAATACTATTCAGGTTTTCAGGCTTGAATTCAAGTGCCTTTGCCCACTGAGCCACCTCACTGGCCCTTGCTGTATTGCTGTACAGTTTTTAAAATGCAGTTTATTTATTTTTACTTTTTCTTATTTAAAAATAAAATTCCTGAAGATGTAGATTAAGCTGAGTATAGACTCAGATGCTTCACTTAATTCTGGAGTGTTGTTGTTGTTTTTTATTGACACTCATTCAAATTAGTACAATTTTAAAATTTCATGTTTGAGAATGGCAAGATGGCTCAGTGGATAAAGGTACTTGCTACTAAGTCTGAGGACCTGAATTTGGTCCGTAGGACCCACATGGAGAAAAGTGACCCCTGAAATTTGTCCTACACACACACACACATACACACACACACACCAGGTGCCTGCACACGTGCACACATGAAATAAATTTAAATGTAATATTTAAAAACTTTTCATGTTTGTCCCAAGATAATTTGTCGAAAGTTAGTTATTATCTGTGAGTGTGGATGGAGGTTGATGTGGAGTACACTCTAGGGTCTCAGCACCAGAATAGGAATATGGACATTGGGGCCTCTGAAAAGCAAAGCAGGGATAGGTTTGGATGAGCAGAGTGCCTGGGTCATTTGGAATTTGGGTGTGAGGATGAAATTGGTGACACATTGTCAAGCTTTACCCTCACCCGTACTTTCTTCTCTTCCCTGAGGCCTTAGGGATGCTGGAACCAGGAGAACTTGGGGAGGGAGAGTACATAAAGAGATGTGACAAAAGATGTGGAAATTCTGAAATCCAGATCCCTCCAGGAATGAGACAGGAGAGAAAGGTTTTCTTTACAGGTGTGGTCTTAGGCCACACAGGAAAAAGGAACCTTTTTGTCGTAGTAATTTAGACCAATAAAGAGAAGACATGAGTGTTTCCTATGGCAGCTGAGGATTAGATCTCAGGAACATAGAGCCATGAGAACACCATATTTGGGGCTTGCTATCATTGAGGCATATCCTAATAAGTTGGATTTGTTTTGTGCGTTTTGCTGAGACAAAAGCTTGCTGTGTAGACCTGAAGTCATAATCCTCCTACCTCCCAAGTGCTGGGATTAAAGTTATGTACCATCACACCAAGATTGTAATTTTGTTTGGGGTCTCACTATGTATTCCAGGCTGGTCTTGAACTTGCAATCCTCATGCTTCCATCTCTCCAGTGCTGGGATTACAGTGGTACACCATTATACCCAGCTAGAAAGTTGGATTTCTATGAAACCCTCAATGGATATCATAAACACCGCAGAGGGGACAATTGTGGGAGGGTTGGTGATGGACCTAGAGGAGTGGAAGGGTAGGGTGGGATGATTTCAAGTGAGAACACATGCTGGGCTGGAGCACATGGGGGCAGGACTCCAGCAAGAAGCTTCTCTTCAGAGAACAAGGTTGCTTAATAAAGCCTCAAATCATAAGGTTCTATAATTACCTAAAATTATACAAAAGAATATATGTGTGTGTGCATGTGTGTATGTGTGTGTATATTAAAGAAAGTTAAGCCACTTTGCTCTCCACAAAAACCATAGACTAACAAATACCCCAGTACCAGCATGAAAAACTTCCTTTCAAATGGTTGGCCAGGGTAGTCCAAGTGACTCCCAAAACAATCTAGATTATAGATGTAGCCCTTGGTTGCCTCTCAGGGGTTAGAGGGTGGGCCCCTGTTGCTGAAGACACCACACACTTAGGACACATGACTCACATGACTTGAGCTGGATGTGACCTGAAAGCCTCTTTCCTGCAGTCTAGCTACCACTGTTCCAGAAATTACTATGCAAGCTGCCAAGGGAGGGAAGCAATTAAACAAACCTACCCAGCTGTGGCACCTGTGACCCAGGGCAATTACCAACATGGAAGGATATGCATGAAGGTGTACTAAGTGGCACTCACATGTCGGTGACAACCAACAGCTCTCTCATTGACTTGAGGTCCACTCAATAGGAGAGAAACCATACCTGGTCCTGGAAACCTAGCCAGCTTCCTAGAGCTAGTGAGTTCATGGACCTTAGAAAAGAATCCACTACCACCTCTTTACTAGACCAGCATAATTCTTACTACATTGTAAATCTTACCCCTATACCCACAGATAAGTGTAGCCACCATCCCTCATCAAAGAAGCCTCTATCTACAGCAAATGGAGACCATCACAGCAAACCACACACACTGGACACAATGCAGAGATCAACAGATTGTGGGGAGCTTAGCCCCAATGGATATATCTGCAGCACAGCTCCTGCATTTATGGCTCAGGGAACATGGAGGAAAAGGGGCTGTAAAGATTTTAAGAGCCAGAATACTAGTAAGTCTGCTGTCAACCTCTACTAGAAATGATGACATAACTGGAACAATGGCATTATCAGTGGACATGTTAACATGGAAGGGATGCCGCAGACTGACTCAGTCAGGTAGGAGAACCGGGGGTCTCTGGTACTCAGGTGGGTGAGGATCGACGAGATGACAGAAAGCCACAGGCTCAAAGGAACTGTGAAGCTCAAAGGAACTGTGAAGCTGACTGTGTTTAATGTTGCTAAGCACAGCGTTTTTATGGGCAGTTAGTAAAAAGGAAAACTTAGAATTGAATACACAATCTTCACGGACATGTACTTTCCCCAATAAATCAGACTGTACCC
>LZPO01008067.1:216175-227109 GCA_001675575.1 Neotoma lepida
GCATGTGTCAAGAGGATAAGCTTATAGTGATGAGAATGTATTGTGTACCACTAGCTTTGCTAGAACTTGCATTGTTCTATGTGAATATTATAATCAGGAAATAAGTTGGGAATCTTAACTAAGTTGACTCTTGCAAAGTAAATTATTTGCTTGTCTGAGGCTAACTTTTTGTGAATGGCAAGGTGAACAGAATTGTTACTGATGCTAAGACCTCTCTGATATTTTTAGTTATCATAGCCCTTTGTAGTTTGGAGAAAATTCTGGTAGGGAAATTAATTTTCGTGGGTCAAGATCAATTGCCATGCAGTAATTTCCCCCCCAATTGTCTGATTTAGACCTCAATTTGCAAATGAAGTACCACCTGAAAATAAGAGCCAAACCCAGGTCTTCCCATTTCTGAAGTGTGTGCTTTGAAACCACACATTACTGTGTCTGCCTGTCCAGTTCCTCCACTTCCCTCTTGTAGTTAGACCTGGAGTGTTAATCTTAAAACATTTTATTGATACTTTTTACAAGGTTTACCTAAAACACTAGGGAGGCCTTCACATATCTCAGTCCTTTATCAAAAAGATCATTATAGGCCAGGCGGTGGTGGCACATGCCTTTAATCCCAGCACTTGGGAGGCAGAGGCAAGTGGATCTCTGTGAGTTCAAGGCCAGCCTGGTCTACAGAGTGAGTTCCAAGACAGCCAGAGCTACACAGTGAAAACCTGTCTCAAAAAAATAAAAAGACCATTATATAGTGATGTGTTGTTTAGGAATATGTTTTGGAAAGTGTGCTGTTTGGTTATTTCATCACCATGTAAACATACTAGAGTGTACTATGACATCACCAGATGTTATACTCTTATGGAACTACCATCACATATGTGGTCTGTTGTTGAAAGAGATACCCTTATGCATGGCATGAAACACATGTAATTTAACAGACCTGGACCCAGCAGTTGCAGGCTCACTTCTTCATTCAACCCTTTCATCACTGGGGGGTGATAGTATTGAATGCCTATAGGATTTATAAGTTAATTCGGATGAAAGTCTAGGATACTGATGTAGTATATTAGCCTGCTAAGGATGCTGTAACAAAATAGCACACAATAGATTTGTGTTAGACGTTTCATCACTGAGAAGTGTCAGAGAAACAGTTCAAAGAGAGATTTAGTTTGGTTCATGGTAAGACATAGGCCTCAGAGGCATTCCCCTTATAGCATACTTCTGGATGGATCTATACATTTATATGCATTAAACTTAAGGCCTCACATGTTAGGCAAGTGTTCAGCCTGGATCTATGTCCTCAGACCATTTCATTGTTGTTTTTCAGACAGTGTCTCACTAAATTATCCAGGCTGGCCTTGAACTTGTGATCTTTCTCCCAATATTTAGGATGACAGGCCTGGACTATAGAGTCCAGCTACTTCAAAACTTTTGAGGAAGCCACACAACTGTTTTCCATAGTGGCTCTGCTAATTGACATTCCCAGAGCCACTGTGCAAGAGTTCACTTTTTTCTAATCCTCTTCAGCACTTGTTCTATCTTCTGTCTTTTTGACCATGGCCTTTCTAACAAATATGAGTCTGTATCTCATTGTGGCTTGAATTTGCGTTTCCCCCTAATGATTAATGATGTCAAGCACATTTTCATACACATTGACAATCTGTAGATCTTTGTTTTACTTTTCTCATCACTGTCAGCAAATCCCTCAGAAGATAAATGTCACAGGAAGAGGCATCTTCTTTGGCTCACAGTTTGAGGATGTAGTCTGTTACTCGACATGACTGCAGGAATGGTGTCATGGCTGTGGTATCAAGGGTACCAGACTGTGTGCTTAGGGCCCAGTGCACCAGGAAGGAAGGGGAAGAGGGGAGGGGGACAGGAGAGAGATGGAGAGAGAGACAGAGACAGAGAGAGACAGAGAGACAGACAGACAGAGACAAAGAGAGAGATGCTTAGGGCTGGGCTTATAACACTCAAGACCTGATCTCCAGTGAACTGCTTCCTCCAGCAAGGCCCTGCCTTCTAAAGGTTCCACAACCCAAATATCAGCAGTAGCTGCAGATTCAGTGTGCAAACACATGAGTCTGTGGGCTGTATTTCACATTCAGCCCTAACAGTCTTCTCTGGAAAAATATTGATTCAAATCCTTTGCTTTCATTTTTTTCTGCACTGGGGATTGAACCTAGGCTTCAAACAAATGCTAAGTAAGTGATCTATCACTGAGCTATTAATGTGCCCTCGGGCCCCTCTGCTCACTTTTAATTGGGTTCTTTTATCACTATTGAGTTGTCTAAATCCCTTATGTATTTAGGATATTGATGCTATATGTGGTATACAAAGTTCTCCAAGAACATTTCTGATGGACTCTGAGGCAGTGATCAGGTACTGAATAGTTGCTTGGGTTTGTAGTATGATGGTATTATTAGGAGATAGGCATATTTGGAGGAAGTAGGTTTTTGAGGGATACCTTTCTTCACTGCCCCCTCCCTGACCCTGCCACCTACCCCTACTCCTGGCTGCTATGACATGAGCAACTTTGTTCTGCCACCATTTCTCTGGTAGTTAGACTGTTTTCACACTGCATTGATTGTTCATTATTCAGAAACTCTTTGGTTTGGTGCAATTTCATTTGTAGAGTTTTGCTTCTTTTGCCAGTGACTTGGGGGACACATCAAAAAAATCTGCCAAGCCCAATGTCCAGAGGCTTTTCTATATGTTTTCTTCTATTAGCTCCATGTCCTAAGTATGAGTCTTGAATCAATTTGAATTGGGTTTTGTGTATGGGGAGGGAAGGTACTTTACTTTCATTCTTCTACATGCTTTCCCAATTTATGGTAGAGATTCTCCCTTTCTAATCTGTTCTTGGCATCTAGGATGTGCAGATTTATTTCTGTAATTTTTTAAATAATGCTGCATTGGTCTATATATATGTTTGTACCATGCTGAGACCATTGTGTGTAGGGGGAGAGGGTTATTTGGGATTGAACCCAGTACGTTGTGCAGCACTCTTCCACTAAGCTAGATCCTCGGCCCTCTTTGTATTTTATTTTATTTTTTTTACCGTGTATGTGTGTGTGTGTGTGTGTGTGTGTGTGTGCGGTAGCTGCCATTTTGCTTTCCACATACAGAATTTTAAAATGGTGCTGTCCTGTATTCCGTACAGGAGGTGCCACTTTGCTATGCAATAAAGTCAGAGCTACCAAAACGCATCATAGGTTCCTGGGGCTCAGCTATGTCCCAATGCGAATTATTAATAAACAAAAAGAAAAGAAGCTGTATTTTCTTTCAGGTAAGGCTTGCTTGATAATTCTATATAAATGTCGACTGAAGTAGGACATGGATGTCATTTACTATCTGGTTTCTCTGCTTTTCCTGTGTCACTTTCCCTGACCTTTATTATGTCCTTGTGGTTATGTTTGCAGAAAGAATCACTTGTGTGTACACAACAAAACCCTTCAAATGAACACAGAAGAGTTTCATTCCGTGATTGCAGGGGATGAAAATGGATCTACCATCCATTTTGTATTATACTTGACATTTTCTCCCTCATGGCTTTAATAGATTCAGCTTCAGTTTCCCTGGCAACAATCATTATCTTTTTGTTTCAGCCTCTTAGCACTGAACAACAAAGAGGAAAGTAGGCTGTTACCTGTTCCTGGTTGCCAAGCACAATGTCCCTGCCTGGGCTGAATCACTCACTAGAGATGAGAAGCAGAGCTGTTACTAAGACAACAGAATCACGGATCCATCTCCTCTGTGAGGCCCCCTTTCTTCCTCTTCGCTCATATCAAGTAAGAAATGAAGAACTCTGGGAAAAAAATACTGGCAGTGAACAATGAAATCATGAAATGATGCTTTCCTACATTTTAGTAATGGAGGGATTACTTTAGAATAACACTTAAATAGCAAAAAAAAAAAAAACCTTTAGAATGAAAAGTTCTTTATAAAACGTATGATATCTGACATATACTTGAATGATGATAAAATAAAATATAAAATCAGACTATGTCAAAAATAATGACAATATAAATGGAGAGAGTGCTTTGACTTATCAAAACCTCCAATGGGGCATCATGAAAAAGTGATGTCTGAGCCCTATCCTCCGAGATACTTATTAAGTACATATCGGATGTGGCCATGCAATAAGCACTAGTTTAAAATTCTATGTGTGAAAAGCCAAAATGGAAGCTACCATCTAGAAGAAAAACCAGCCTTTAAGAATGTTGTGGGGTATTTATCGGAGAAGACTACTCAGATGTGGGCTTAAGTCAATAGAAAGTCTATTATCCGGTCTGTGACTGCACTGAGTGTTCAGGATCCCAGTGTAGCCCTAAACCTTTTTCAGGGGGAGCTTTTAAGCACAAAACCATGTTCTAGGTTGACATACTTCAGTTAACAGGAACAATTAGCCAAAAGCAGAACTACAGAAGCTAAAAAGCAAGGTTATACATTTAGAGACTTTCCCAGAACTACAAACTTTGATAGATTAGGTTTTAGTTTTAGGTTTGCAGGTGGTGCTGTCTACATATGGAGTTTTAAAGCCTGAAGAGCATTTCCATATGGAGTCAGTTTTGCTAAGGTCTGGGGGCCTGTTACAAAGAAGACAACTTATATCTGACTTATATTAAGTATCAGGTTAGGTAGGGCATAGTGGTACACACCTTTAATCCCAGCAATCACAAAGCAGAGAGGCAGGTGAATATCTGTGCGTTCAAGGCCAGCCTGGTCTATGTGGTGAGTGCCGATGTCACCCAGGGCTGGATAGTGAGATTCTATCTCAAATAAATAAATACATACCAGGTTAGGTACACTTGAGAAAAATTCCCAGTCTGATCCCCACCCCTAATTATATTGAACTTGATGTCCTTTAAGTTCTTAAAACCCAAGATCTGGAAATTATAAATTCATTGGGAATGAAACATGACACTTTCTTTTCTTATGTAGGCCCCTTGCACCTGGGGTAACTTCAAGGTTTGTCACACATTGAATAGACAATTGTGTTCAACCTAAAACATCAATTAGCCTGGAAATTAAAGCTCCAAGTTGTATCACATGAATTACTATTTGTGCTAATGCTTATTAATTCTCTTCTTTTTTGTTTTGAGATAGAGATCTGGCTGTGTAGCCCAAGTGGCCTGTATTAGTCCTGTCTCTTATACACATCTAGATGTGTATAAGAGACAGGTGTGTGTGTGTGTGTGTGTGTGTGTGTGTGTGTGTAGAGTGGATTAAAGGGTATGGTCTGATTATTCCAACAATGGCTGTCTCCTGGTAGAAAGTCCTAGAATGAATGTCTTAGCTGGTCTTTGTTGGGGATAGCCATCAGAGAAGACTGCTTGAACATGAGTTTAAGCCAACAGAAAATATATTAGCCAGTCTGCAACTACACAGAGTGCTTGGGATCACAGTGTGGCCTCGACCCTATCTCAGGGTGACTTTTAAGCACAAAAACTATGTCTTGGGTTGACATACTTCAGTTAACAAGAACAGTTAGTCAAAAGCAGAACTACAGAAGCCAAAAAACAAGGCTAGTACATTTAAAGACTTTCTCAGAACTATGAACTTTGATGAATTAGGTCTTTGTTTTAGTTTTGGCAGATGGTGCTGTCTATGTGCTGAGTTCTACAGCCTGAATGGCACTTTCATCATGGTGTCAGCTGTTCTAAAGTCTGGGGGCCTACCAAGGTCTGGGGCCCGTTACATTCCCCACTGGTCTTAGTGAATGAGTCAAATTGTGGACTCATCCTGCTCAGAAGTGGTGGAGTTGGTCCTAAGGACAATTAATTTTATTGAATTTATAATTGGCCATATAGTTTAACATGCAGTACCCATTGTTAATCCAATCAGAATGAGAATTAAAGGTACAGCCAGTGTGGATAGCAGTAGTTAGCCAGAGGACCAAGAGAACACAGACTGGTACCAATTATATGATTAATGTTTGTGATGATTTAAAAATGGCCCCCAAAGGGAGTGGCACTATTAGGAGGTGTGGCCTTGGAGTAGGTGTGGCCTTGTTGGAGGAAGTGTGTGGGGATGGGCTTTGAGGTCTCCTGTGCTTAAGCTACACTCAGTGTTATAATTCACTTCCTGTTGCAAGTCAATCAAGATGTAGAACTCTCAGCTCCTTCTCCAGCACCATCTCTGCCTTCATGCCACCCATTATGATGATAATGGACTAAACCTCCGAAATGTAAGCTAGCCTCAGTTAAATGTTTTCCTTTATGAGAGTTGCTGTTGTCATAGTGTCTTTTCACAGTAATAGAAACCCTAACTAAGGCAATGTCTCTTTTAGTTTTTTCCAACCATGGCAAGATTTTTTTCTAATTACTCCTGATTGATTGGTATAGAAACAACAGGTTTTCCCCAAAGCCATATATAGTCCCCCTTCTCTTATGAGAAGTACGTTTAAACCTCTCTGATTTGTAGGACTATTCTGTAAGGAAATCTAACTGTTGTTTTAATTTAGAAATGATAACTTTAATATTTCTATGTATGATCAACCTGTCTGCTTCGTTTGGAAATTATCAGAAGAGGCACATTTAGTCAAACCATTAGTACATCCCCACCAAGTAGTCTCAGGGGCCCAGTAATATTGCTGTTATCCAGATGAATTAACCCATAAGTCGGAATAGCAGGTGTTAAGGAGAAATGCCTAGGTTAAAGGTTTTGGATATTAGACAAGTTTCAGCCCCTTCTAAGTCCTCTAACATTAATTTGGGCTGCCCTCAGTCACAGTGAGTTTTGTCAGTCAGTGGGCTGACTATGTAGGATGGAGGCCAGGTGTCTAAGCATAACCAGCAATCCTGGCTGATTCCTGGCTGTGAGTGATTAACTCTATCCCTAGGGACCTTTCCTGTGGCATGGAGTCTGATTTCCCAGGTTTTTCCTGTTTCCCAAAGGCCAGAATGTTTTCTAAGGAATTTTTCCAGTAGCCTCAGTTATACAATCCCAGTTTTTGCAGTGGAAACTCCCTTGTTTCTGGCCTACTAAGGGCCCAGCTGCAGGGCATGCATAGAGTTGTAAACTCTTTATTCCTATCTCAAAAGATAAACTCCCACATTGTTCTTTTCTTTATACAACCAGACACTTAAAGTGGGCATCAGTGAGTAAAAGTCAAGATGGAATATCTGTTGTTGGCCTGTAGTCATGCTAGCTAGTACTTTCCTTGTGTCTGTCTTCCTCAGTTTCCAGTCTAGGCTGAGGGCAGTGGGGGTTGGACCATGACCCTGTATTCATATCCGTAGTAAAGAACACAAGATTCAGGAGGAGGGGAAGGGGCAGGGAGTGGAAGAGCCCAGGCTCAATGAAACCTTAATTTCAATAGGACCATCGTCCAGAGACAGTCCACTTGGCAGCAGTGTTTATGGCTTCTTCTTTCTTGACCTGGGTGTGGTGGATCTATGGTGTGATGCCAGCTACCTTCACTGCCATAGGAGTGGAGAGAATCACCTTGTAGGGTCCTTTCCAGGTTAGTTTCAGTGCCCCTTTGGCTACTCACTTGACCCAGACAGTGTCACTGAACTTGAACAATGGGAAACTGGTGGTGAACTCTCCGGTGGGTAAATCTCTCTATATATATGGGGTTCAGCAAGCCAAAGCAAAGTAAAGGAAGGAGGCCTACCCATCCTTTGTTGGACTTTAATGAGAGTTTTGTTAGAATTTCTTTTAATGCCTTGTTTATTCTTTTTGCCTGGCCAGAACTCTGAAGTCTATACGCATAATTAAGTTTTAAATCTATGTATAAAGCTTTAGTCATTAATTGAGAGGTTTTGGCTATGAAAGCTGGAACATTATTGGACCCCATTGCTAGGGGGAGGCCAAATCAGGGGACCAGTCTCTGGAGGAGATTTTAAGCTACTGTTTGAGTAGTTTCAGTCCAAAAAAGATATCTATAAAAACTGGCAAGTACTTTTATCCTCCCCCAGTAGACCGGGTCTTGGTTGAAGTCAGTTTTCCCAGAGTTCCCTGGGGTGTTGGTCTCTCATTTGGACCCCTTCCTGGGTAAGGGCTCTCTGGTTTGGATTCACTTGAGCACAAACCTGGCATCTGACTAAGACATCTCACAAGAGCCTGTCCAATCAAGGTATAACATACCTTGGTCTGATCAACTCAGAAAGTTTTATGGACCCCAGATGAGTAGCCTGGTGAAGGTTGGTTACCAGAGTCCTGCCAATTGTTTCTGGGAGAATGCTCTTTTCCTCTGGTGCCCTCCATCATCCTGTGGGTTTGAGCTGTGCATTTCTTCTTTACCATGGAGTCTCAGGCAGCACTGAGTCAGGGGTATGCCATCAGAATATCAATAGTTTGTTGAACAACCAGGTCAGTGGCCTGGCAGTGGGGGACAGCAATTTGTAGGGAAATCCCAATAGCCTCTAGGAGGGCCAAGATTTTCTAGTGTTCTTTTTCCCAGCAGTGAAAAGCCCTCTTTCTCTATAGACCATATGGACATGCATGGTAGTAAAAGCATAGTGACAGTTCATGTATATGGTGGTGAACTTTCCTTTTCCCCAACTGAGAGCCTGGATCAGATCAATCAGTTCTCTCTGCACTGTGGTACCTGGCTTGGGCCCAAATCAATTCAGTTAAAGTAACTGCTGCAGCCTCTATGTACCTGGTTTCATCTTTCATCTCATGGCAGTTAGGGATGAGCACCTGCAGGTTGTTATCAGGCAAGAGGGCAGCAGGATTGATGGCAGTGGGTTTCTCAAACCAGACTCGAGGGTGGTCCAGGAGTAGGACCTCATACTGAGTCACAGAGTCATTAGACAGACAGCATTGGAGCTCCTCAGAAGGGATCCTCAATGGCATGGGGTGCTGCATGTATAGGATCTTGACTCAGTTAGCTTGTTTTTGTTTGCTTGCTTGCTTTTTCATTAGACTAGCATAGCTGACACAGCTCCTAGACAAGTGGGTATCTGGTGGCTACAGGGTCCAGTCATTTGGACAAGTATGTCAAAGGGTGTTTTCCATGGCACCAAAGTTTGGGTTAAATGCCTTTTGTAATGTCTTTTGTGGACAAACAGAGGAAAATGTTTTGAGACATCTGGAAGTGCTAGGACTAGAGCCAAAGTCAGAGCTGTTTTTAAAGCCTCAAATGTCTTTTGTTTAGTCTCAGTCCAGATTAGGGGCCCAGTGCCCCACTTTGTGCTGGTGTATAGAGGCCTTGCTATCTCCACAAACTCTGGTATCCTAGGAACTCTTGAACCTGTTCCTTAGTCTTTGGAGTTGGGATCTGAAGGATGGCAGCAATCCTACTCTGAGACAGATTCCTTTTACCTCCCCTCAGCTGGTAGCCAAGATAGGTAGCCTTCTACAAAGTTGGGCTTTTTTAGCTGACATTTTGTAATCCAAGATCCGTACCTCTTGCAGCAGTCCCTCAGTGGCCCTTTTATAATCTATTTTCCAGGAAAATTCTGACAGAAGGACAGAAAGTCTGCATTTCGTGTCTTTAAATCTTGGGACAACCTGGTCTAGATATGTAACCTCCCACTGGGTCTGTCCATTTAAAAGCAAAGAGGGATTGACTCACCTCTGCCAATGGGAGACTGAAGAATGTATCTTTCAGGTACAAGACACCTGTATGCCTGTTTCTCTGGAAGAATCAGACTCATCAGAATCAGAGGTCCCAGGTTTCTTCACAGGCAGGAGAGGTGTACTCCAGGGTGACTGACAGGGCACCAGGATGTCTGTCTCTTCAAGCCAGGCAATATGGTCTGCAATTTCCCCTTTTGTGTCCAGGGTCATTGGGTATTGTTTAATCTGGACAGGGTAGCTGAATTGGTAGGAACTTGGTGTTTGGCCAGTCCTGGTGGAGTTGGTTTCTGCCTATACCCCCAGGAATCTTTGTTGTCAATTTGAGAGACAGCCCAACTGTATCTTTTGATTTGGAGGCAGAACTTTCAGCTAGGAGATACTTGTAGCGAGTCTTTCTCTGTCTCACCAGCCAGCTCCCAAATCACTACATAGAGACTTATTATTAATTATGAAAGCACGGCTGATAGCTTATGCTTGTTTCTAACTAGTGCTTATAACTTAAATTAACCCATTTCTATTAATTTACTTTTTGCCACATGGCTTTATTACCTCATCTCCATAGTGCCTTCCTGCTTGCTCTGCATCTCCCTGACATCCCCACACTTCTTCCCAGCATCCTCTCTGCCCAGAAATTCTGCCTAGCTATTAGCCGTTCAACTTTTTATTAAATCAATCTGAGACACATCTTGACAATGTACAAAAAGAATATGCCACAACAGATATTCCTCTGATGGAAGGAATTTTGTCACCAAAATTTTTTTTGGTATCTGTAAGTCTAAGTGCGTCTTCTCATCAGAAAGTAAGTGGTTTCAGTTTAGACAAGATACCTTGTCTCAATCTGTTGTTAAACATCCTTTAAGCTACCTCAAGCAACTGGGACCTACTTATACCTTTAAAATTTTAAACATTTATAACTTTTTTAATATCTGGGGCCCAACTGGGTGACAAAGGAACTCTTTTTAGCAGCTGTCTTTAATCCTTCTAAAAAGGACCTAGCAAAAGTTGTCTCCTTGGTCTGTATTGGACAGAAGGGAAATCTGTTCTATCCAGGCTGCATTGTCTGGCAGTGATCCCCCTGCCCGGCTTGGGGGTGGCTTCTCTTTTTTTCTTTTTTCTTTATTCTTTTTTCAGAGAATGATGGGTTTTGAATTTTTCAGTTATCCAAATTACTGATTGAAATGGAGATATAAAACATGAAAGAGGAAGGAGTGGAACTTTCTTTTTTCCTTTGGGCTCAGCCCAGGGGAACTGTTCCCCTACCTTGGGGTTTCATAGGAGGGAATGTGTGTCTTGGGGATATATTTTCCCCTCCCTGTGTGCATTCTGCTTAGATGTCAAGGTACCCTCAGGATGACAGGCCTGACCCTTTATCACTTCCACCTGGGGACCAGAACCAATCCTGACTATGA
>LZPO01008068.1:0-22664 GCA_001675575.1 Neotoma lepida
GGCATGATCTCCTTTGCAGACTTAATCTTTGGGGGCAGAGTAGGCTTAGTCTGCCCATGCAGCCCCTCCTCTTCCTGTCTAATGCCACTTTCCCTGAGCAGAGAATCCTTGCCCTTCTTGTCCTGTGTCACCTTATGAGGCTGGAGACTGCCACATGTCTTGTAGAAAGTCCAGCAGATTTCAGGAAAGCTCACCATGTTTGCAGGAGCATTGTCAACACCAAGAACCCTGACATTTTTGTCCTTAGTATTATAATTATTTGAGGGTGTTTGAACATAGCCAAGTCATTGCTTTGAGGTTTTAAACATGCATTTGTGTGATGTGAATGTAGAGATTTCAGAAATATTTTCACTTCACCAAGCATATCTCTACTTGCTATGTCTTTGGATTTCAGTGGTTAGGGTAGATATGACTCTTATAATACTGCAAGCTAAATCAGATATCTCTTAGAACTCACTTGTGTAAGGCTGTGATACCCTGAGCAGGAAGCAAGGACTGACTCTGTGCCCTAGTGGATGGCATAGCCCCTGGTTCGTCTCAGTGCCTGAACAGATAGATAGGGATTACTTCACAGACACTGTGATCAAGACCAGTGACAGGCAAGCTTGCAGAGAGATTATCAGGTGCTGCATGATTTGTCCAAGGTCTCTTTTTTTCTTGTGCTGAGTGTGTGCAGATGTGCATGTACACAGGAGTGCATTGCATATGTAAGCCAGTTTGTTCCTCAGGGGCTGTCCCCCTTGTTTTTAGAGACAGGGTCTTTCTCTGGGACCTAAAGCTAATTACGCTAGGCTAGCTGGCTAGGTAACCCCAGGGATCTACCTGTGTCTGCCTCCCCAGTATTGAGATGACAAGTGAATGTCACCATGCCTGGCTTCTTACATAAATGCTGGTAATCAAACAAGCACTTACCAACTGAGCTATCTCCCCACACCCGAAGTCTCTTTACTGGGAACTAAATAAGATGGTAAAACTGCTTGAGTTTATGGGGTATCAGTGTTGTCAGTGTCTTTTGCTAATTAAAAAAGAAGTGTCCTTTCTCTTTGCTCTTTAGTACATGCTGCAGTCATAGCCATTAATGAGGCTATTGAAAAAGGAGTGGCCGAGCAGACCATTATAACACTAAGAAACCCAAATGCAGTTTTAACTTTCGTCGATGACAACCTCTCACAGGAGTACCAGAAGGAACTCTGGGAATCCAAAAAGAAAAAAGAGGAAAATGCAAAACTGAAGGTACTTAGTTAAAGTCTAAGTGGCCCATGTGCTAATGGATGTGATTCTGAGTTTCTGACAGGAAAAGCATTAATGTTGACCGCAATGATTTGTAAGTCAACTGGCTATGGTCTCTCGATTTGGGTGGGATGGAAGGTTAGATGATCCTAAATTGCATCATGTAATTAGGACTGAGCATCGTGTTATAAGCATACTGTTTAACCCAAGAGGCATGAGACAGTGGCTTCAGAACATCCTTGTTTGATATCATCTTCCGGCTCTATGCCAACTATGAAAACTGTGTATCTAGCGCAGACATTAATAATTCAACAAGGAAATGTTCAGAGAGGAATTTTTCTCATGCCTGTCCACATTTTCCCAATACTAAACACATCTGATTTGGAAGTATCCCCTTTTCCTAATGAGAAAGCCTATTCCTCATCCTGACTCTAAACCCACCTACTTCTTAGATAGTTTCTGTTGACAACCTCGTCTGCATTGAAACTTCTACTCAGCATCAACATGTCTCTCATTAAGTTCTGAGCTCCGATACTTTATTTGATGACTTTTCCTTGCCTGGTGGCTTTCAGCAGCCCCCATCTCAGTGGCCCAGCTACCCCAAGAGGCTCTGCTCCCCTGACTTGTGTAAGTCTTGGCTGTAACAGTTCTTAGCGCTGACCTCTTGCAGTCTCTTCCTTCTCCCTGTTTCTGTTGGGAGTCTTTCCAGGCTCACACTGATCTTTCTCTAGTCTTCCTCCAATGAGTCATACACTTGTTGAGGAAATCAGCTGATAGCTCTAAGCCAGCCCCTCCCAGTCTTCCTCTCTAATCCTGCAGATGTTGCACTCTGTGTTTCTAAGACCTTATACCTGACCACAGCAGAAGAATGATCATTTCAACTTGTCCTTGTCACACTTGTTCCGTGCTCTGCCTCCATGGTTTGAGATGACTGCCATGTTGTCTAGAATTCTTTATGTCCCCTCTCCTGCTCCCGGCTAGATTCTGCTGCCTTTTCCTGCCAACTTGAATTCATTCTTTGTCTCCAGGTTCTACACACTGGCCTCCAGGGTTTTCACAGGACTTCTGTACACACTGGCCTCCAGGGTTTTCACAGGACTTCTGGAGAGCCTTCCTCCTAGGTCGCTCTGGTTTCCTATTGTTCTCTAACCTAACCCCTCTCAGAACATGAAGTGGCAGAAGTAGTGTTTAATTCAGATCTGATATCACCTCACCAAAAACCTGTCCTGGTTCTCTTTCCCCTACTTACATTAAGTACAGGGCCAGGCATGATGTTGTACACCTTTGATTCCAGCACTTAGGAGGCAGAGACAGGCGATCTCTGTGAATTCAAAGCTAGCCTGATCAATAGCCAGATAGGGCTACACAGTGAGACCCTGTCTCAAAACAAAACAACAACAACAAAAAAAACTAAATAAATACAAGTGTTCAGTTTGGTCTTTGGGGTCCTCTGTAATGCACAGACCATCTTTTGTCTAACATAATAAACAGGCCAAACTGTGTGACTTTTTTTTTTTTAACTAAACAGTGCTGCCTATGGCCCATTGCTTATTCTGCACTTCACCACTATTCTGGGCTTTCCTTGGTTGTTACCATGGTTTAAACTTTTCTTTCCAATTGATTTTGACTGTGATCTCTTCTGTGCATATTCATTATTTGTGGGTTTTATTTTTTTCAGATGGACTCAAGTGAAATTTCCGCTATTTCACTGTTTTGCCTCTGTAAAAGTTGCCATATTGAGTGATCCCTTCTAATATTTTCATATTAGAAACATAGCCTTGTTCACAGACAGCAGGGCCTACTGTTCGTCTTTGTAGTTCTTGCTGTTGTACCTCCCCTAGAACCCTACACTGAGCAGGTATCCCACAGATGATCATGTTGATTACAAATGAAAAGGAACAAGCTCTTTTTATCATTTGAGTTCTGTGCTTTGGAAACATCAGATTGAAGCTCGGGGATCAGTGAAGATTTTGTTTTGCAGAACAGCTGTATTTCAGAAGAAGAGAGAGATGCATATGAGGAGCTGCTGACCCAGGCAGAAATCCAGAGCAACATCAATACAGTCAATAGTAAGTGATGGGTGATGTGTCGGAATGGATGTTTGAGTAAGGTGTAAGCTTGCTTTGCCAGAAGCTCTGCAAAACTCCTCACTCGCAACTTGCAAAACTGCCTTATGGAATGGGAAATCTATCAAGGCTGCTCATCATTGTGATGCAACATCTGACAGTCTCCTGATGAGTCTCCTTCCTGGTTCACACACAGCATGTCAAAGTGTCCTGAAACTGGTGCTATCCTGCCTTCCAGTTTCATCACAGCTGTGATGTGTGTCATTTTGGCTCTGTCCCTTGAAGGACTGACACTATGATTTAGCAGAAGATTACAACTTAGTGATTATGGTTCCTTGCTCTTGATTGTTTGATGGTGTTCTGCTGAAATTGTTTAAGATATTACTAGCAAGTCTGCCTTTCTGCTTTTTATTCATTCACTGCCTTTAGTTTATAGTTCTAAGAAATTTTAACAGCTTATATAGCTTTACTGCAACTGAATGAGACTATTGGCAGGTGAAATGAAGTTACATGATAGCAAGTTTAGTTTTGTGCTGCTGAGCCTGTGTGGGATCTCATAGTTCGGTTCCTCTCCACACCCTATTCAGCTGAGTGACCGTGTTCTGGTTTCCCTTCTGTTCTGTGGTAAAACACTTTGACCAAATGCAGCTTAGGGAAGGAAAGATTCATTTGACTCACACAGTCACAGTCAGTCACTAATGGGAGCCAAAGCCAGAATCCAGCAGGAACTAGAAGCAGAGCCATAGAGAAGTTCTGCTTGCTAGCTCAATTGCAGGCTTGTCCTTAGGAAGCTTAGCTTGCTTTCTCATACAGGACTACCTGCCCAAGGAAGGGTGCCGCCTACAGTGGGCTGGACCCTCCTAGATCATTAACAGTCAAGACGGTCCCCCATCAACATGTTCACAGTCCAGTCTGACCTGGACATTCCCTCAACTCAGAGTCCCTTCTCAGGTGACTCTAGGCTGTTTCAAGCTGATAGTTAAAGCTAACTAGAACAGACTGTAAAAAACAGAAAACTTAGGTAGTTAAAAAATGAGCAAATGTGAATTTAGATCCATCAATCATTAGACTTTTCCTCCATCTAATAAAAGTTATCTTTATTTGAACATCAGAAGAGGCAGTAAGGAATTCTATTTGCTATTTATTCTCTAGATTAATCTACATAGCCCATATTTTCCCCAAACTCTTAATACATGAAAAATCACTGGAACCATTTAATAGATCATGTGAACTTCTGTTAAATTTAAAATTGGAGCATCCACCAAATAGAGCCTTCCTAAAGCCACCCTCTGTGTCACTGCCTAGATGTGCTGGGAATGTTTCGTATTGCTTTGAACACTCAAAGAATACACAGCTGCAGGTCTGACTAGAAGTCTGCTCCTGAGTTATTGGAGTGACTAGTCCTACGAGGATCAAGGATGCCAGTGCAGATTAATTCATGTCAGTGTCTGGCAGCTAACATCTGAGCTCAAGAATTTACATGAGAGCCCATTGCTGGTGTGTTTACATCAACACCTTACAATTTCAGAGTGCAATTTCTTCTTTTTTTATGCTGTGGAACCTTGAACATGTGGGTAATGATACACAAAGCCCAGGTTCAGTGTTTTCTTTCTGCTGGTTGTGAAAGTTGAGACTTCCATCATCCTTGACAGAAATTGACAATTACAGGAAGAAATTAATATTGCCAATGAGACAGCATCTGAGCTCCAATGGTCCTGTAGCCTTTGAAATGCTTATAACTAAGACAGCTTTCTTTTTTGTATGTTTAATGAAATTCTCTACAAATAAATACTTGAATACCCAATGACCTAACTTCCTGACCACAGATTTGACTAAATTGGCTGTACTTTCATTTCCATTTTAAACTACCAGGCGATGGGTGATTTGTACCATCGGCACAAGCTGAAATTGATGAGGATGCTTCCATGTTTGGTGGCTTGGTTCTTCTGAAGTTTTCATCTCTTCTCTTGGAAAATCTGTAGTCCAATAGAACTGAAGTGTAGTCGATGGTGTAATGGTGAACTATTGGTACACCTTAAAATCTGCAAGGAAAGTATAGGGACATCGACAGGCTTGTCCCAACCTTGAGGGTTAGTGAATTAATGCCAAGGCATTTACATTCATAGCAGCCAGTTAATGGCATTGGCAGCAGCTTTGGTGATTATGTCAGCGGCCTCTCCTCAGAGACTTCAGCTGTGTTTGGACTGCAGACATTTCCTTTGGGGTTTGTTATATGCCTTCTAAATGGTATACTCTGTCAGCATTAGGACTAGGAATTTTGTTAAATGCAGAATTCAAAAAAAGAAGAAATGTTTCAGAGGGGGGGCGTGGAAAACAGGAAAATAGGATTTTTTTTAGAATTTAGATTTTATCTTAATGTGTATGGATGTTTTTCCTGCATTCATATATGCGTGTGCACTACATGGCATGTCTGGTGTCCACAGAGGTCAGGAGAAGACAGCGGCTCCCCTGGAGCTGGAGTTAGGGCTGGTTGTTAGCTGGAAACCAAACCCTGGCCCTCTGGAAGAGCAGCAAAAGCTCTCTAACCACTGAGCCAGCTCTCCAGCCCCAAGGAAAACTAGTTTTAAGTGCACTTTAAGGACATGATTTTCTGGAATATATTTATAAAAATATTTACTCTCCAACCATACAAACCTACATAAAAAAGTTCTCAGAGGTGAAGAAAAATCCTGCCAGTTCGATCCCAGGTAATCCCACCTGCAGCTGGAAGGCTTTGGAATACTAACAAACAGGACACATCACAATCACTTGCCTTCCTTTTTGGAATTCTTTCCTTTGTCAAGTGAGTTCTAAGGATAAAGAAATGACTGGGCCCTATGGATCTTCTACGCTAAGTATATGTTTCTGGGGGAGGGTGACCTGAATGATTCCATTACTCATGTTACCTGTGATTGAGTGACAATTCTCAATAGAAAGTTCCAGGGAAGCTCCTTGGGAGATAAATTGTTATCCTATCAAAGGGAGTTAGAATAATTTTAGCAGTTGGGCATCTGTGTTCTTAAAACTCTGCTGGCTCCATCATTCCCAGCGCCCTTCCCTTGGTCACTGAAGCTCCTTATAGCCTGAACGTTACAGCTGGTAGAGAGATTAGGCATTTAGGGTTGTTCCGGAGAGCAGAACAGCAAGGTACCAAGTTCTGCTGTGGGCTTACCGTGTGCAGAACCACTGGAGGGTACAGCCTTAGGACAAGGCTTGCTCCTGGTCTTCGTGTAACTTAAAGATCTCCTTAATGAGGTAGTGCCTGGATGAAGTAGCATATGTCGGCAACCCCACTGCTCCTATGGTGAGGTAAGAGGCAGAAAGCTGGGCAAATCCCCAGAAGCCCTTGGGCTAGCTAGCTGGGAGTGCATGGCAGCTAACAACAAAGAGGCTTGTCTCAAACATGGTAGAAAGTGAAGACTGGCATCCGAGGCTGTCCTCTGAGTTCCTCAAGTGCCCACACACNGGCACACATGCACACAACACAGGTATCATAGACATACAGAGGAAAGGCTTTCGTGGAGACATCATACGAGCAGGAGTGATCCAGAGCTCAAGGTCCATTGATGCTGTAGTTCTTTTTGAAACTAGCCGAAGGTGTTTGAGTGACTAGAATCACTGACCTGACTTCACACGCTTTGCCCACTCCACCTGCGGCTTTTCAGAATCTGTGGAAAGTGATTACTTACGTTAGAACCTTGGGAAGGAGGACTGGCTGGGCAGGCCAGCAGAGGAAAGCACACAGTCTTACTTAGTATGCACTCCTACCCCCAGGGCTGGCTGCCGTGGACCACATCAATGCTGTCCTTCGGGAAGGTGACCCTGAGAACACACTGCTCGCACTGAAGAAACCAGAAGCTCAGCTGCCAGCTGTGTACCCCTTTGCTGCTATTATGTACCAGAACGAACTCTTCAACCTCCAGAAACAGAACACCTTGGTGAGGCACAGTTGCGTGCGTGTTCATACCACGTCCCAGGGAGAAGGGCAGCTGTTGAGAGAAGGAGAAGGCGGGGTGAGGGGTGCAGAGTCTCCAGATGGTACACAGCCCACAGCCCCCGCCTCAGTGGCCCACTGGTGCCAGTCCCAGGCTTCGTTTCCCCTTTAACTCTTGCTTTTAGTCCAGGGGAAAATGCTAAGGGCATAGTTAGGAAGTAGTGTACACAATATACGGAAGAACAAGCTGTTGCTATTTTCTCTGGTATGTGTTTAAGAAAGAAAGCTTAGAGCTCGTTCTGCTACTGTGGGGACCTCAGGTCTGTTCTAAGCACCCATGTCAGGCAGCTTACAATTGCCAGGAATTCTAGCTTCAGGGAAACCCAATGCCTCTGGCCTCCAAGGGAAGGGCACTTGCACTCACATATTCACGTACATACCCACACACAGATACACACACATCTACCTAATTAAAAAGAAATCTTTAAAAAAAAAAAAAGAATGTTGAATAATTTTAACTGTATTGAAATACACTTTAGATCAGCATTTCTAGAAATCTGCAACTAAGAACATGAGCAGCATGGCTTTGATTTTTGTAAATTTATGATTCTTAATATGCTATGGTATGCTCTTAAACAGTCATTTTCAAATAAGTTGTATGTCTTAGTTAGGGTTTCTATTTCTGTGAAGAGATGCCATGACCATGGCAACTCTTATAAAGGAAAAACATTTAATTGGGGTGGCTTACATTTTCAGAGGTTTAGTCCATTATCATCATGGCAGGACATGGTGGCATGCAGGCAGACATGGTACTGGCTATATGTTGATCAGAAGGTAACAGGAAGTGAACTGATTCACTGGGTGCAGCTTGAGCATATATGAGACCTCAAAACCCACCTGCACAGTGACACACTTCCTCCAACAAGACCACACCTCCTAATAGTGCCCCTCCCTCTGGAGGGCCATTTTCTTCCAAACCACCACATTATATAATAGAATGTTTACTTGAAGTCTGTGCATAGCAGAGAGGGGCAGAATGAAAAGTACAGGAAGTAAGGCCGAGAATGTCACATAGAGAAGAACTGGTGCTACAGGTGTGAGGAGGGTTGTTTAATACGGAGTCCTTAGCACTGTTTACCAGGTGATCGGAAAGTGTTCATTCACAGCACATATATCACAGAGTAATTTCCTCAAGGTTAGATGTTACCTGGCTTATGTGAAGCCATGTTCAGTCCCCAGCATCACCTTCTGAAAAACAAAAAGTAAGATTAAAGGTTAAAAGTTAAATGTAAAAGTAATTTTTAGAACTCAAAGTTCTGGACTGGAGAGATGGCTCAGCAGTTAAGAGCACCCACTGCTCTTCCAGAGGACCCAGGTTCAATTCCCGTCATCCATGTGGTAGCTCACAGCCTTCTTCTGTAGCTCCAGTCCAGGGCATCNGATGCCCTCTTCTGGTCTCCTTTGGCACTAGGCGTGCATGTGGTACACAATCATGCAAGCCAAACACCCATACACGTAAATAGGTAAAAATTCCAATCCTGTTTCTTTTTTGAGACAGGATCTCACCATGTCACCATTGCTGGCCCTGGAGTTAGCTGTGTAGACCAAGCTAGCCTTGAACTCACAGAAATCCTCCTACCTCTGCTCCCCAGTTGCCAGGAAAAGAAATGTCCCACCAAACCCAGTTTCAATAAACAAAACTATTTAAAAATTAAAGTTTTAAGAAATGATAGAAGAATAATAACTGGATCTTAAAAATCAGAACCAGAGTTGTCTACTGATGAAAGGAAGCCAGAGTATGAGTGGCCACCTCACAGAACCATGAATGGCCAGCTCAGAACTGTGAATGTCAAGCTTTCAAAATGAAAAATGTTTATAAATGAAAACAAAGTGTGTGTGTGTGTGTGTGTGTGTGTGTGTGTGTGTGTGTGTGTGTGTGTGTGTGTGATTAGATTGGTAGTTACTCAAAAGATTTGCCTGGATGTAGGTATAACTATGGGGTAGCTGGAACCTTTTGAGAATCTGGTATGTGAAATTGTGCAGGCTTCATCTAGACCAATGTGTCTCAAAGGCTAACGATTCTGACCATTGCATCCTGGAAACTAAGCCTGAAGAATACGAGTCAGGAAGCTTAGCCACAGAGATGTTTCTCAGTCTATTAGACTTAGAAGAAAAAAAGAGTCTAACCGCATGTTAATTATTATTAATAGAAGATTATTTAATCTGTGGTATTTTTTCCTGTGTAAGGAATACTGTGCAACCAGCAAAAAGAGATGGTAGAAAGAATAAGGCCCTGTGGGATGGCTTGATGGGTCCAAGCAGTTGCCACTGAGTCTGAAGACCTCAGTTTGATCCCTGGGACCCACACTGTAGAAGGAGAGAACTGTCTCTCACAATTTGTTCTCGACATCCACATAAACACTGTGGTGCATGTGCAGGCACACACACACACACACACACACACACACACACCACAAAATGAATAAATAAAGGTAAAAAATTAATGAATAATGATCAGAACAGAAGGTCCACATTAAGTAGAACAAAACAAATCCCAGAGGCTGAGATGTATTGGATTATGGTGTATATTATATAATTTTTAAAAGTCAGATTAAATGAATGACACCTCTGTAAAACTATGTGTGGATTAAAAACAAGTGAATATAAGCCAGGCAGTGGTGATGTACGCCTTTAATCCTAGCACTCAGGAGGCAGAGACAGTCAAATCTCTGAGTTAGAGGCCAACCGGGTCTGCAGGGCAAGTTCCATGACAGCCAGGACTACACAGGGAAACCCTGTCTCAAAAACACCAAAAAAAAAACAAACAACAACAACAAAAAACCTGAAAACAACAAAACACACACACACACAAAATCCCAAGTGGATATAGCCTAAAAGGTTTGGATTTTTTTATAGGATTTTTTTAAGACCGTGTGTGTGTGTGTGTGTGTGTGTGTGTGTGTGTGTGTGTGTTGCACACACATGCACACATGCCCTCTTGGAAGCCTAAGAGGTTGAATAGCCTGGAGCTAGAGTCACAGACAGTAATGTCTACCAGACATGAATTCTGGCAACCAAATTCTGGTCCTCTGGAAGAGCAGCAAGAACTCTTAGGGATGAGCCATCTCTCCGGCACCTGGGCTGTAGGGTTTGTTTATTATTCTTACTTACCAAGATGCCACTCCCCTCCACATATTTTCTACATAGAAATAATTTCTTTGTAGTACAGATTATTTTCTGGTCCTCTTTGTCTCCTCTCACTTCTGGATTTGAAGCTCAGACACTCAAGTGACAGCCTAGCTCAGCCGTGGATCAGAGCCATCCTTGCAGCAGCCCAGCCCTTCCTTCTCTTTTCTGTGTTCTTCTGTCATGACCTAGTTGTATTTGGGAGTAGTTCATTGGGAGAGGTAGGGGAAGTGCTTCCGCAGGCTTCCACTGGGCTCTTAGAATTTTGTAGTCAGTCTTACACCTTCTTTGTGTGGTAAATTTATGATGTTTGTCATTTAGATAAAATGCTCTGTGGTTGCCACAGTTTCCTGTTTGCTATAGGAAATAAAACATTGCTTTATTACTCTGAAATCAGGTGGTTTTTAAAATTTTCTGTGATGCTCCAGAAAACTATAATATGCATTTTAATATAAAGATGACAGTTTTGCATACATAATATTCTAAATGCAAGTATGTATATCCACTTTTTAAGTAATTCTTTTTCAATCTCTTCAGTATAATGAAAGAACTATCCTTTTTTGAAATTGATTGAATGGAATGATATAAAATGGTTGAATGGAAGAAAATATTGAAAGGATGCTTGGAAAGCTAACCTGTCTTTACATAATTCAAATAAAATAAATTCATAAATATGTAAATATGGAGGTCTCCCTTGCTTTGTGAAAGAGCTTTACCTTAAATTATATCAAATATCCAGACCTTACAGTATATTTTAAAGTTTCTACCCAATTTATAAAACCAAAATTAGCTTTTGGGGGTTAGAATCAACTTCCTTGGCTTAAAGATCCTATTTGTTTTTCTAGATTTATAGCATCTAGGGAAAGCTCCTCTTTCCTGGGCCGAAAACAGAGTCATTTACCGTGCTGAGATCTTACCTGGACCTCTCTGCCAGTTTTGTCTAACCTGTGGCTTAATTACCAGGTTTCACAGAGCCTGATAGGCAGCCAGCACCCCTGGGAGTAGAGATCAGCCGTGGGATACAGATATTTGTGACATTGTAACTGTAGGTTACACATAACACAGCCCCCAAAATAATAATCTAAAAGAACTTAGGAGCCATTTACCTGGCTTTCCTGAGAGCCAGTGAGGAGTAGGTGGGCATGCTCCTTGTCATGCATCCTGTCCCTGAAGTACGGATGTGCAGTGCGTGCTCCGGGGAGCTCACTTTGTCCTGTGTGTGCCAACAGAACTACTTGGCCCATGAGGAGCTCCTGATTGCTGTGGAAATGTTGTCTGCTGTTGCTTTGCTAAACCAGGCCTTGGACAACAGTGACCTTGTGTCTGTGCAGAACCAACTCAGAAGCCCCACCATAGGCTTCAACAATCTGGACGAGGCAGACGTGGACCGGTAAGGAGCACTTTTCAAACCTTCTTTCAGGGGGAAAAAAAAGTGTGCTTGGCAGACCTCCCAAATTAACGACCTGCTTAGTAGAAAAGTCCACATACCCTGCTTGCATTTTCTCAAGAGCTGGTCTACTCAGCTGTAAGAGGCCTTCTTTATAGTCCCCCTTTGCTGGGGACAACATTATCATCTTGTGTTAAGGACTGACTTTATCCTAAGCAAAGATTGCTTACTGGAGGAGCTGTTGAAAATCTACCTTCCTTCGGGCTTTGTCAGGGAAGTTGGAAGTAGCTTACGGCCTGAGGTGCCCATTCTACTTCTGGAGGAAACTTCTGAGGAAACTTCTGGAGTTATGGACCCTAAGTGGGGCCCCAGACTCCCAACTCTTCTGCTTGTTGAACCATAAGAGCTCTGTGAGTGAGCACCATGGATTGTACCTCAGTTTGAGATTTTTCATTTCAGTTTTCTAGATAACTCAGATTCCTGGTCATTCTTAACACTGCGGTGGATCTAGAGAGAGAACTAAGGGCTGGAATTAAAAGCGAAATCAGAGATTTTTCTTTTCTCTTTGCTACTGGGTGCTGAACCCAGGACCTCACACAGACAAGCCCTCAACCCCCAAATTAGATTCAACTAGGACAAAGAAAAAAAGTGAGTGAACCCTGACTCACTGTGACCACCAGAGGGAGATGTCTACCCAGATCTTGACCAAAATTTAACCAGTGACATTAAACTGGTCCTAATCCACAGGATGGCTAATCCTATGTCAAGCACAGTAGCAAAGGAAACTGAAAGAGGGGTTTTAGATTCTGAGTAAATGGTGTCCGGTCACTTGCCTATATACAGAATTACCAAGAAGTGGAGGGACAGTACAGTTACCTTGTTAGTCTTCCTGCAGAAATGTGCCATCCTGTTCTACTTGAGTCCAGTCCACCTGCTTCACATACAGTGCTTATTTCCCAGGTCTTTTATTCCTCCTTCTGTTGCTCCCATTAGTGATGTCACTCTTCTCCAAGCTTAGAAACACCAGTCTGATCTCATCATCTTCCCTTGGCCAGAACCCTCCTGCAACTGTCCACTGTGCACAGCCCACCTATGTACACAGTACTGGGCAAAGGGCTTCCTCTCAGGGGCCACCTCACCCACTGTTGTGTCTCTGTCTCCCTGCAGTAACATCCACTGTGAAGTCCCCTACCTCTTCTCTCCACATCCGGTCATTAGTCATTCTTTTCTAACTAAGCCTTGAGCCCTCTTGAAGCAAAAGTCTGAAGGAGAGCTGCTCACTCCTCGGTGAAGGTTAAAATCTAACAGCGACTCTTAGCAAAGTAATTGTCAAACATACCAGGCCACTGCCCTCTAAATGACAGTCCTTCCCCTCCCAATCCAGTGATCCATTCTGTTGATCAAAATTGCCTCCCTGTCTACAAATACCACTTAAGGAAATGGGCCCACTCCATTTGAGAGTCACATGGGCTGCATTATTCAAGTTCATGATCTAATAATAACTTAAAAAGAACAGAGGTAAGCCTAGCATAGTGGCATATATCTGTGATTCCAACATTTAGGACCTGGAGGCAGGAAGATGAGGCGTCCAGAATCCTCCTTGACTATATAGCAAGTCTGAGGCAAGCCTGGGCTACATGAGACTGTGTCTCAATATGAAAAAAATAAATAAATAAATAAATAAACAACAAAAAAGAACAGGTTTATTTTAGTGCATAGTTGAGTTTCTGATCAATGATTAAGTGGCATCATGGTTTTGGACCTCCGTGGGCACTGTATACTTCAGCCAAGCTGTCTCCAGGGTGCTGGACCTGCAGGGCTGTCTGTCTTATAATGCTCCTTTCACCATGAGGAACTTGGCAGCCCCGTTGAGCACAGTATCAGAGCATTGCCTACCATGGAGCACGCTCTCATTAATTACTTTATGCTTCTCACCCTAACCAGGTTGCCTCTTCTGGGAGCTGGTGGCTAAGAGATACATAAGCCTTGAAGCCAAATTATCTGCTTGACCTCTTCTGACCAAATCTTTTCCTCTTCATCTGTAGAGACAAAAATAAAGAAAATAAAGCAAAGCAAAACCTCTCTCCTCATCTACAGAACCACTTTGAGGATTCAATGCTGAGGCCAGTGCTCAGCCAGGGAAGACACACCACCAATGAGGTCCTTCTGATTCCTTTCACTTCTCCTTTGACCCCGGCCAGTCTGTTCTTGGGGGCTACCTCTCATCTCTCCTAATTTCACTGTCTCAATGCCTTCATCCTAAAGATTGGTTCCTATTGGAAGGGCCTGTGGGGTTCTGTTGGCTTCTTGCTAAAACTTTTCCCCTTGGTGCCCTGGTATGTGTTTCTAAAGGGCTCATGGGTATCAGTGTGTTTGTCAGTGCCCATCCTTGAGGATTCTTATCTTACTCCTGCAGAGCCATCACTTTGAGTTTTATTAAGTCTACACAAAGCCCAGAAGGATGCTGTACTTTCTTAAAGAGTGGTCTCCATCTTTAAGAAAAGCTAACCAGTACAAATTGCCATTTGTCCCAGCTCTTAGTGTCCAGTGCTGTTTGTTATACATTAGTAAATGTAACAACTTTGTGACTCTTGTGGTAAGACAAAAATCCTTGGCCGGTTTCAGGCCTACATTTGGTTGGCCTCAGTTGGAGGCCATCATTTGTCATCATCCCTTCCTGTTTTGAAGAACTTTTTTTTTTTTTGGTTTTTCGAGACAGAGTTTCTCTGTGTAGCTTTGGTGGTGCCTTTCCTGGAACTCACTTGGTAGCCCAGGCTGGCCTCGAACTCACAGAGATCCGCCTGCCTCTGCCTCCCAAGTGCTGGGATTAAAGGCGTGCGCCACCACCGCCCGGCCGGAACTTTTTTTTTTTTTTTCTTAAGCTGCATTCTATAGAAGTTACCTCAGTGTCACCTTGAAGCATGAAGAACTTTGAGGAAATTTGTCACTCCCAAGGAGACAGGTTTAGGCTCTTGTGGTACCCCTCCACTAGTAGGTGTCAAGGGGTCAGGTGACTTGTGTACCTAAAGGACTGTTCTTTACTTCCCTTGTGAGAAAGATGAAACAGCAGAAACCTTCTGAGTTTCTTTACTCTTGGCCACCTAGCTCACACTGGCTCTATGCTCTTCAGTGGTGAAATCAACTTTTACGCAAGTGAGAGTTTCATGGTATTATATCAAGATGGGTAAATATTCCCCTCAAATTTCCCTCCGTTTAAAAAAAAAAAAAAATTAGAATGATTGGCCAGAGTCAACCAGAAGTTGCTCCCAATGAGGAGGGTCAGAGGTCAGAAATGAGGTCTCAGTGCCTGGCAGGGAGAGGACACAGAAGGTTTTGAGTAACTTCCATGGAGCTCTTGGAGAAATGGACAGATGACAAAGGCATCTAGACTATTCTAGCTCAGCTCCTGCACTGCATTGCCAAGAAAGCATACTGTGAAGATCTGAGTGGTCCCACAAGGCTTTTGGAAGTGTATTTTCATGGAATTTGAGCTCTTGGTGGGTATATTAGGTGTGATGGCACATGCTACTAAAACCTCAGCTATTCAGGAGCTTCTGGCAAGAGGATTAAAAGTCACAGACCTACCTGGGCTTACATACCAAGTTCAAAGCCAGCCAGGGCAACTTAGTGAGACCCTGTTTTAACATAAAAATAAAAGGAGCTTTGGATTATAACTCAGTAGTACAGTGCTTGTCTAGGATATTCAAGGATTTGGGTTCGATTCCAGCACTTTGAAAAGGAGAGGAGTGGAAAGTCATTTCATGTAGTTGAGGACTTCATTTTGCTTGAATTAGACATGAGATTGGATTGTGAGGAGCTTTGTTTAAACTGAACATTTCATAAGCATAAAGCATACTTTTAAGAAGAAAAAAAAACATCAGTAGTGAGGCGTTCACCGCTCTAGAGGTGGTGGGACCTGGGAGAATCGAACCGATAAATGAAATGGACTAAAGTCTCATGCAATAGCCAACTTTATTCAGAGCATCAGACAATTTATACTCTGAGGGTTAAGAGAGGTCACCAGAGTACAAGTTCTCATGAGTTCAAGCTGTAGACAATCACAAGGACAAGCTGCATGTGGCAAAAACATGTTTTTCCATAAACAAATAACAATAGCCAGTTGTGAAGAATAATCTGAAGTAAACTCACTCCTATCTGCTACACCTGGGAGGGGCACATTCCAAGAACAATTCTGTGGTTTTGAAGAAACTTGAGGTCACAAGACTCTTGATTTTTTAGAGTTTTCTCACAAGCGCTGAGGATTCACCTCACATGACTCCATTCTTGGATCATGTTCTGACAGTGGGCTGAAGAGATGGCTTAGCTTTAAGATTGCATACTGTTCTCATAGAGGACCTAAAAGAAGTTCAGTTCTCAGCACCCACACCAGGCCACTCACTACTGCCTATCACTCCAGCTTCAGGGGAATCCCACTCCTCTGGCCTCCATGGGTACTGGCACATACCCACACACTGACACACATGTTTTTTGGAACTGAGGACCAAACCCAGGGCCTTGCACTTGCTAAGCAAGCGGTCTACCACTGAGCTAAATCGCCAAACCTGCATACACAAAATTTTAAAATAAAATAAATTTTAAAGATTTATTTATTTATTATGTATACAGTGTTCTGTCCCTGCAGGCCAGAAGAGGACACCAGGCCTCATTACAGGTGGTTGTAAGCCACCATGTGGTTGCTGGGAATTGAACTCTGGAAGAGCAGTCAGTGCTCTTAACCGCTGAGCCATCTCTCCAGAGAGAAGTATCAATGCTATAAAAGTCAGTCTAGTATGTGCTGACAGAGCTGTACAAAACACTTTTACCTGCCCAACTACTCTTTGTCTAACATCAGGACATTGTTATCAAACAATGGGGGTCACAACCTATGCTTCAAGTCAGGCCTGCTCACCTGACCTCAATAAGTCAATGAAAAGAGTCAAATTAAAAGTGGAGAACAGGAAGAGAAGACTTACTCAATGTCACCACAAAGAGATCCAGAAAAAAACCACATCCATCTTAGAGGTCTTGAAGTGAAGGTTTAAATACAGGGCTAAGTATATGCACATCTAACCAGTTTCAGTTAAGCTGTGGTCCTGCCCACCATTGGCTTGAGTCCCATCCTGTAAGGTGGTCTGGCAACTTGTTAGAACTGTGTAAAATCTTTCCAGGAGACAAGTTCCCCTTCTGGCTGGTACCTTTTCCTTCTGCCAGAATGAATTCCAGTTTCTTTGGGGTCCATGGTTTGAACGGTCTGTAGTCAGATTGAGAGACACAAAGTGTTTGAGAATGAACTTCCCTTCTGCCAGGCTGGTTGCAACATCTCCAGTTGGTCCATAGGTGAAACTTCAGCTGCAGGGCATGAGTGAGGAGTGAAAGAAGTCCGACGTGTGTGTGGCATTACTGTTTTCTCTTCCACAGTTATGCAGATGCGCTACTCTCCCTTAAACAAGAAGTACTGTCTCAAGGGCAAGATACCTTAAGCTGGAATGAAATTCAGAATTGTATTGATATGGTTAATATCCAGATTCAAGAAGAAAATAACCGTAAGTATGGAGCATTTTCCTTCTGTAACTAAGTGGGAGAACAATGTGTGTGGACTTCGTATTCTCGAGGTGAGTGCTGGAAGAGTTTTGCTCATGGAAACATCCAATTAACTCAAATGTGCATGCATTTATTGTAATAGATTTTGTGCAAAGCACATGTGAAAAGGTAGAAAAATAGATTAATACAAGTCCTAATTTTTGTTGTTTTTACCTAAAATGTGCTTCTGTAGTTACATTTCTGAGAAGACTTCATCTTTATTTTGGCCTTTCATTTGCATGTTTTCCTGAGCTTTGACACTTGCCAACCTATGAATGAAAAATTGGAATATAATATGACCATGTGGTCAAATATCACGATAATTTGTTCTGCTTCTAAAATAATGAACTGGGAGGAAAATGGAAGAATTCCAAGAGCACATAGCCTGATGTCAGCCTGCTTCCTTCTTCTCCCCTTTGGCTTACACAAACAGTAAAACAAGGAAAGCTGGGGACTCCTTTGGCTGCCACACTTCTGTAGCATGAATGAATAAGTTTAGGCCTCAGGTTGTCGTTTCCAAAGAAAAGGTGGCCAAGCCTTGACTCGTTAGCAGCAGTGAATTAGAGCCAGTCAAATCTCTGACCTTCCTTCTAACTAGGGTTTTCCCTTTCCCTTCCCTCCTTTCCCTCTTCCCTGCCCCCACCCTCTTCTTCCTCCTTTTCTTTTTTATTTGCTTTTTTTTATGATCAAGTTCTCACTATATAATCCTGGCTTCAAATTCAAGATCCTCCTGCCTCCGTTCCCCAGTGCTGGGGTTACAGGCATGCACCATGCATGACCCCCCTTCAGCTTTTTCTTTTTAATTAGACAGTGTGGGATTTACTTATGGGCTAGGCAGTGAGTTAGTCTGATTAGCACAGATCAATACCACCTTGACTTGGTGGCCCCAAAGAACCTCAGATCATTTGTAGGTATGTTTCTCTGTTATCTCAATATTCAAGACACCATCTAAATAAATAACTCAGGTTTGAAAAGTAAGATGACCATTCCCAGTCTCCTTCACAGGCTCTTTCAAATCTAGCTGTTTGCAAGGTTACGGTCTTGGGAGGCCTTTAGTGCCACTAGAGAAGCACCTACCTTCTCTAGCACGCTTGCTCTAGCTCGCAGATGGAGCAGGCACGTGTCTCAAGTCTGAAGCTCTTTTGTTCTGGTGAGCTCTGGTGAAGTGTCAGATCTGGTCCCCCTAATGTTGCATCTAACTCTGGAATACTGGAATCATCTGTGATTCTTCCAGTCAGCTTGGCTGTTTCCTGTGAGCACCCTGCCAAGTTTGCATTTTGGTATTTCAGGGTCTTTTCCCTCTGGACTTCATCGCACTGAAACGGCACACCGCCTTCATGGTGTGCAGCAGGTGTGGATTGACTGGGACACTTCGATCTGGACACTGTCATGATTTTTGTGCTGTCTTGTGTACGTCTAAGCTTCTTTGGGGACAGCTCAGCTTTCTGTTGCCCCTCTCTGCACTTCCTGTCCATGAGGCATGAGAATCTCTGTAATCAGACACCTTGATGAGCTCTTCTAATGTGTTGGCTTGGGAGCTTGGGGCTCATGCCAGATGTTACTTTCAGAGGGAAGCAGTGATTTGAGCAGATGTTGAGCATCCTGGGGGTATAGGCGGTGGAAATCACTGGTGTGTGTGTGTGTGTGTGTGTGTGTGTGTCACTACAGAGAGTGGTCACTGGTCCTCTGTCCTCTTGTCTACTTTTTGGACTCCCACATCTACACTCTGAGCTTCCCGCCTTAATGCCACCCACTGAGTAGGATTTCTTTTGGTAGGTGAAACAAATCATCAGATCCCATCATTGTTTTCTAACTTCTGGGTCTGTTTTGGGTATTGGCTGCATATGCTGCCTGCCCAAGTGAAGGCTTGTTAGTTCTTTGTTAGCACTGTTTCCTTGTCCTTTATACTGACTGCAGGGAGGAGTGCCATCTTCAGCCTCTGCTTTGCTGAGGAGAGAAAAACAAGTGTTTGTATAATTTAAAGAGACAGCNGCCTTTTGTAAGCAGAAATTACTTGTGACTAAAGTCTCTGGACTGTTGTGGCCATTCCCACAATCCATCAGCGTCTTCTCATGGAGGGCGTGGACTTATCACCAGCCAAGTTATTTCAAATACTGCTCCCTTTCCAGCAATTGAGAACATTAATACATAGTATTTAATTTACCTGTACTTTGGTTTGATTGCTCTTCTTCCTTTTGTCAAAATGAGGCATTTAAAAATACTTTAATGTTAAAAATCAGCATATAAAGCGTTAGGTTTCCTAATGCATTATTCAGTGTTGTGCTGCTCNCTCCACTTCCCTTCCACACCCCACCTTTTAGCGTGCTCCTTGTCCAGCCGTCTTTCCACTTAATGCTCTATTACCATCCCCATTCTCAACGCCTCTCTTATTTTTGTTTAAAATTCCTGAAGTATCACGTTTAATATCATATTAAAGGGATAGCTTAAAAAGCTAAATATGAAGTTTTGGTTTACACACTAAGAAATGGGTTTCGTTACGACATTTTCATCAATACACTTTGCTCTTACTCATCCCCTTTACACCTTCCCCCACTTCCCCTCCCCCTCTCTCGACAGCCCCCCTCCTCCCCTAAATGATCTCCCGTTCTGCTTTCCAGATGTGGGTATTCTATTAACCTTTAGACCTGTTTTTCCCTTCTCCTAGTTCCTTTCTTGAACTGTACATGAGACTAAAAAGCTCTTCTCACATAAAAGTAAAACTTTTTAAATGCCTCGTTATGACCAAATGCGAGTTATCCAGCACAGTAATTAAGTCATCTGCAAGAGCTGTGAGTTTTCATGGGAATTATGAGCGAGCAGTGTCCTGGCCTCGTCCTTCACACTCATTGCATGCGTCAGAGGTCCACTCCTGTTTCTGACTTGTGGCTCACTGGGCCTGCTGCTAATAGAAGTGTTAAATGGAAAATGTCTCCAATAACAGGCTGCTAAATATGTTCCCGGACTCTGATGTTCTGTTGATTTCTTCCTGGAAAAGCCCACATTTCTCAACAAAACCACAGAGGAATATTATTTTACCTGCACAGCCTCCACAAGAAAGTTTTCGTATTCGAGTTGCTTTTAAAATTTGGTAAAGTGCCATTCCTTATACGTTTCTTCATCCNTTAGCTCAAATACACAGGTTCTCCAAGAGTACCCACTGTCATTGGTCTGGAATATCATAGCACTGTGCTTAGATTAAGGAAGTAGGTCATGGGCTAAGGTGCAACCATCTTTATTCCTGTGGGATTTACCTTTTACATGTATAAACAGAAAAAGTGAGGCAGGTGTACCCAAGGGGCTCCTGGGTAGGCTCCTTGGCTCCTATGAGGTCATTCAATAGGACCTCAGCAGTTTGTGTTGTTAGATGCACTATCAAGAACTTAAACGGGGATTTCCGTCATGTCAGCTGGAATGCATGCCTTGCCAGGTGACCAGCCCTTAGGATGTGTGTGCATCATCTTTCTCACACTTGGTTCTGCTAAGATCATGTTTGGATGCGGTGTTTGAAGATATTTAGAACAGCCTGACCATGGGGGTGTCTGAATGATGGGACATTTCCTGCATGCTCCAGTTTATAAGTAGGAAGGATGAGAGCAGTACTTGGAACTTGCCATGGCTTTCCTCATGTTTGAAAATTATTTAATTTGAATGTTAAAGAAATAGTTGACTTTATTAACTTCAAATACATTTAAGTATTATAACCTAGAATATCTCTAATCATCTGAGATGATGAGGTAAACTCATGGATAAATCCCTTTATTCCTAGCACAGTGGTGTTTGTGAGGTCACCTATTAGAAAAATGTTAGCCTCGTTTGAATGCCAAAATACAGGTACATTTTTAAAAATTTGGAGGTGTTGGGGTTTTTATGGCTTATTATATTAGTGAAGTGTCTTAGGATCATTTTTCATGAAAAATAATAGACACAATAGGAATGTTTGTCCTTTACAGTGTGTTTCCCAACTTACTGCTAGGCAGTGTTTAGTTTCTCTACCAGATCTTATTCATCAGCACAAAGTAATAGTCAATCCCTTGTTAGTGTGTGTGTGTATATGAGTACATGTATGTATGTGAGTACATATATGTGCTTGAGTATATGTATGTATATGAGTACATGTATGCATACATGTATACCTACTTTTGTATATTATTATTGGGTGCTGGTTTATTTTTTGATTATATGGTAGTAATGAGAGAGACCTTCAAACAGATCCATTTTGCTTCAAGATGTATAACATTTTCAGACTCCATCACCTAGCTTCTCTGCTTTTTTATTCCAAGTCCTTGTGTAGCCTGTGTTCTAAGATCTTTCATATGTTAGAGAGCACACCAACTAAACAAGAGGATATGCTTAGCTCTCCTTTGCCACGTCCTTGAATTTAGGTTCAAGGCTAATAGTGTTTACTATTAGGTAAACAATATAAGAAATTTGCTATCTGTATTTGAACCTTAAAGCTGTCCCAAAAATATGCACATTGTTTTTCTATGGAGCCTGCCTCTGTTTCCCAGCCATGTGCGACTATTTAAAATAATCACAGCTAAGCAAACTTACCTTCTGTTCTTCATTTGCGATAGCCTCATGCTAATCACTCCATAGTGACATGGCTAATGACTGCCATATTGCACAACACCAAAAATGAAAAGTTCCAGAGTTACCCAGAATTCCACTGGACAGTGCTGAGCTGTGTGGATATCCATTCTACTGTTCCTTATTATTGTAGAAAATTGTTTGAATTTGAACTGGTTGTTTTAAGACTCTTTGACAGCTGCAAAAGTATAGTAATACAAAGAGTAGAATGCATGCCTAAAACTTTCTGGGTTTGCATTTTCATTTCTGTACACCTCTACATTACACTCATCCTTTGATCCTATCTCCTAATGTCTTGTGTTGTTGTCTAACATTTTAGAGTCATATTAGAAATAGTTTCCCTCTTGCTGTCCATATGTAAAAGTGTGCATTTGTTGAAATATAAATTACATACCATAATATTTGTCTTTTAGAAGTGAATGGTGAGTCTGGAGAGATGCCTCAGCCAACTGGCTCCTCCTCCAGATAATCCTGGGTTGGATTCCTAGCACGCACCTCATCCACAAGGCAGCTCAGTTCCAGGGAATCTAGTGTCATCATCTGTTCACAGGCACAAGACACACATGTGGTGCACAGACATACATGCAGGAAAGCCCATAGTGGCCTTCTGTGTCTGGCTTCTTTCTTCGGGGTCATGGTTCATTCACATGGTAGTGTGTGTCAGCAATGCCCATCTAATGCTTTCAGCCTCTCT
>LZPO01008068.1:24889-42728 GCA_001675575.1 Neotoma lepida
TCCTTCCTTCTTTATTCTTTCGTACAATACATCCCAACTGCAGCTTCCCCTCCCTCCACTCCTTCCAGTTCCCCCAGATCCCCCTGCTTGAGGAGTGTTTCTACCTTCACATTGTCTTTGATCTATAGCCAAGAGATACCTTCCCCAGTGTTTTGTTTGCCCCTGAGTTGTTTCTGAGGGGTTTTCTAGTTTTGGGGTATGCTTGTGTCATGCTTCTTAAATCATTCCTGAATGTGCGTTACTTTTCCACTCAAATGGATTTGTGATTAGAATATATCATGAATTGAATTTTTCTTAATTTCATTTTTAAATGCACATTAGCTGCATATAGAGATGCAATTGATTGTTTGCATTCACCTTATATCTTATCTCTAGCTGTACCATGTCTGTTTTTAGCTCTCTGTAGCATGTAACATGAGAGACTGTGTAATGTGCTGTGTGCTGTGACTTAGAAAACTTCTTCTCTCTGCAGGAATGGTGGCTCTCGGGTATATCAATGAAGCCATCGATGAAGGGAACCCTCTGAAGACTTTAGACACCTTGCTGCAACCCATTGTTAATATCAGACATGTGTACCCAGATTGTGCCCAGCACTACCAGGATGTTTTGTTTCATACAAAATCCCAGAAGCTCCTGGTATGTTTCGAATGTTTATGTTTGTGGGAGGGAAGACTTTTGATCCGTTTGTCATTATTCTTACAAGCTTCTTATCCCAGTGAGTGAGAATGAAAACAACAAGGCTATTTTCCTGGTACCAAGAGTTAAAGAAAAATCCAGACCCAGAGTGACTGCTTCTACCGTTCCACTGAATACTCAGTTGTAGGTGAATTCTTATCCAGAGTGCAGTTCCTTGGGCATTTCCTGTGTGCCCATGCCATGCACAGCATCTGGGGAGGGTGGGGGTTGCAGAGGGCACATGATGCTATTTGAAAGTTGTCTGTCCTATGGTCAAGATGGTCAGGAACTTAACGATGCAGTCACTGTTTCCTAGGGAGTGGTAGGAGAGCAGGAGAGAATAAGGGTTGAGACATTGTGCTCAGAATCTTAAGAGAAGTTGCCATGGAGATAGAACAGGAACTGCCTAAGAAGAAAGAAGAGGTGGTTGGGCAGGTGGATGGGGGGTTGGCATGGTATGGGCAGTGCTCAATGGGTATCCTTATGCTCTGCTCTGGGCATGGGAGGGGACTTGCCTGGAATCCTCTTGAAGAGCAGTGATGTTATTTACATCTGGACTTACACTGAGCGGGGGTCTCAGGAAGACAATGCTCTTGGAAAGATACTGGGCTGAGTGTTGAGACTTATGGGACCTATTGCTCAGGAGTGGAAGCGGTGCAATAAGCATTTCCCTCATCCGTATTCAGGTGCAAACCCAGCAGGAAGGAATGGGTAGAGCCCCGTATACACCTTCCGAGCCCAGGCTCTGCCTCCTCTGAAGCAGGAAAAGTACTCTGGTTACCCAGCAGGAAGGAATGGGTAGAGCCCCGTATACACCTTCCGAGCCCAGGCTCTGCCTCCTCTGAAGCAGGAAAAGTACTCTGGTTAGAGCACGTGTGTACTGAGCATCTCCTGTTTGCAGGCGTGACAGTGGTAGTTAAGCATCTCTCATTTAAGACTCATAATAGCCCTGAATCATTTCACCATCATCACGAGTTTTGAGATAATGAACTAGGAGTTAAATAACTGTGTCCACGGCAGACAGCAAAATAACAGCATTGAGAGAAGAAGTTGCTTGCTTTGGAGACAGGCAGGCACCATTCAGATCCTGGCTATGTGGCCTTAGTCAGACTGCCATAGCTCCCTCCATATGCTCATTCTCACATACATAGAATTAGAATAATACCGGCCCCACAGTAATATAATGACATTTAAGAATATGATACATAAATGTGCTTTTATATCACAATGTATTAATGATATTATAAATATATGCGTGTGTGGTTTTTTTTTTTAGATTTCTCTTATTTTTAAGTATGTGCATCTGTTTGTGGATATAAGTATATGAGTGCAGAGAATGTACTTGGAGACCAGAGGTATTCGATTCCTCTGGAACTGGAGTTGCAGGTAGTTGTGAGCTGCCTGATGTGGGTGCTGGGAACCCAACTCTGCCTTCTGGAAGAGCAGCCAGGGTTTTTAACTGCTGAGCCATCTCTCCAGCCCTGTGTGTATGGTTTTTGTGTATATGTGTGTAGCTATAGCATTTACTATGAATTCCAACACCACAACAAACAGCAGCCTATTTGAGTATTAGCGAAGCCTCCTGTAGTTGCTTCTCTGCCCTCTCTGAAAGGTGATTTGTTCCAGGACCATGACTGTGTGCACCCGACTGGGAAACACATACAGTGGTGTGTTAAGACAGGTGGGGAGGGATGTTCCTTACAGCAAGAAGAAAAGACCAAAAATGACCTTAATAGTAGTTTTCCTTGGCACTGCTGGGAATCGAACCTAAGGTCTTGTGCATGGTAAACAAGTGTTCTAGCCATTGGGAAACATCCACAGTCCAGCAAATGACCTAAATGGTTTTTTTTGTTTTAATAGCATACTTTAGCATACATAAAAATGGGATAGACATCCTTGGGAGAGTGAGATATGCACTTAAATGTGCACAAAGTATTTCCAAAGGAGAAGACACTTTCTGGATAGTGTGCTCCAAGGCTAGGTGTATGGGAAAGATGATTTTTAATCTGTTTGTCCACTGATTGGATGTTTCAAGTTTCTAAAGAATGCATGGAGTGTTTCTACTGGTAAATGTAAACTGTGTTTGTTTCACATTACTAAATGATCTGTTGAAAGGCCTGGGACCTGTGGTTCAGGCAGGATGTGCTGTTAGCACTGGCAGCGGGGTGGCAGGATGTGCTGTTAGCGCTGGCAGCGGGGTGGCAGGATGTGCTGTTAGCGCTGGCAGCGGGGTGGCTTTACTGTTGTGCTTTCTCAGGGACCACTCTTACAAAAATTTTGCTCAGCTAAGCTTTAGCAACTGGCAGATGCTGTCTCATCTGAAAAGAGGAAGCTGGGGCTCGGGGTGATACAGCCAGTAAATGGCAAGGTACACACCCTGTCTTACTGTTCTAGTGCCATGACAAAACACCATGACTAAGGCAACTTAGGAAAGAAAATGTTTAATTTGGGGCTCACGGTTCCAGAGGGTGAGTGAGTCCATGACCACCATGGCAGGGAGCATGGTTGAAGGCAGGTGCCGGAGCAGTAGCTGAGAGCTTACACTGGGTCCACAAATTGGAAGCAGAGAGAGAGCAAGACTGGGCCTCACATGGACTTTTGGAGCCTCAAATACTGCTCCCAATGAGAGATTTCCTCCAACAAGGCCACACCTCCTAATCCTTCCCAAACAGTTCCAGCAACTTAAGACCCAGCATTCAGATACATGAGCCTATAGGGGGATATTCTCTTTCCAACCACTAGAGATACAAACCCAAGCCCATGCCTCCACATGCAGAAGAAAAGTAAGCCTACTCCTTGTTGTTCCTATGAAGGTGGCTGTGTTTATGTTTTGACTTTGACAGAGAAACTTGTTTTTGCTGAGATTCTGGCTACGTGACCTGAGTGAAGCCACAACATCTCTATACATTTATTTTCACATGTGAAAGGTAAAATAAGAATACCTTTTGTGGCTGGGCATGGTGGTCCATGCCTTTAATCACATTCAGGAGGCAGAAGCAGGTGGATCTCTGTAGTTTGAGGCCAGCCTGATCTACATAGTGAGTTCTAAGACAGCCAGAGCTATGTAGTGAGACCCTGTCTCAGTAAATAAACTTATTAATTAATTAAATTTAGCATCAAACCTAGCACCAAAACAAAAATCCCGCTTAACTAGTACTATTGAAACCACCTGGGTCTGGCCCACATGTCGAGGGTGGTAACGCTGTATCAGAAGGTTCTTATGAGGCCTGTGCCCTCTGCCCACACATCTGGTTCCTCTCTTTGAAGTGAGCCAACTGCACAAAGCCAAAGCCCTTTCTGGCAGGCAGTGTGGGTCTCCTCCAGAACGTTCTGCCATCAGGCTTTAGATCTAGGATCCTTCAGACAAAAGGCTTCTCTTAAGAACCCACATGTTGGCAGCAGTATGTTGGGCAGGCAGCCTGTGTACAGAAGTAGCATTATTATTGACGTGCTTAGAGCGCTGAGCACAGAAGTGAGGGACCTACATGCAAGCTTAGGAACCCAACTTCTCTTATCCTGTGCAACAGGGACAGGAGTCACCTTGACCACTGCTGACAGATTTAAGACACTGTCAGTCTGAGGAGTGTACCACATGTTGGTAAATTGTTGTTAAACGGTTTGGTTTTGAAGTTTGTTTGGTCTTAGTTTTTTGGGATCAAACTTAGGACCCTACACCTACTAGGCATATGCCCTCCCACTAAGCTGTGTCCTTAGCCACAGCCCACAATTTTTATTTTTTTCTCAGCCTAGTCATTTTCATCCCCCCCCCAAAAAAAAGAAGAAGAAAAAGGAAGAAAGAAGTCTGATTCTGTTCCTTCAGCCTTCAGCTGAGTTTTTGTGTATTGGTTTTGGGTTTTTGTTTGTTTGTTTGTTTGTTTGTTTGTCTTTTGGTTTTTTTTATCTCTGCTAGGTTCCTAGAAAATTCCAGTGTACATACTTGGTGGCATTTTTATGTACTGCCTTCCCACAGTCTAGCCTTGGGAAATAATAGGAATGAAAAGATATTGCTGGCGTTACAGTATGAAGTGANGATTGTTCCAAAGTATCCAGCCATTAAAGAGTAGGGAGAATGGCAGCATCATTGAATGATGCTGAGGTCAAAGAGTGAGACAAGGGAGTGCCTAGGGAGGCTTCCGGGTAGTCTGTGTAAGCACCAAGGTCTCTTTGTGATGAGGTTGGGTAATGAACATGGTAGCGTATACTCAGGAGAGCACATTTTCTACATCTACCCACTGCAGAAAGTGAATCAAGAGCAATTTAAAATTGACACTTGAATTATACCCTCATTATAGTTTGCATTTGTTCTTGTATGGTTACACCAAATAGAATTAAATGTGCCTTTTTGAATGAAAAAAAAAAGAATTAAAAGGAAAAGACATGACTGGTTCCAGGTTTTGGCACCAGATGAATGATTAAAAAAAAGAAATGAAAAGGAAAGGAAGGACATGACTGCTCCTAGGTATGGTGGAGGAGACAGTTTATGACAGATATGGGAGAGCATAGGCAGAAGCAGAGACATCTGGGAAAATACAGACTGAACATGACCAGACTGAGCTGTGCATGTGAGGAGAGGGGGAAGGGAAGGGAGAGAGGGGAACCAGGTGTAGCAGCCAAGAGACACAGAGTAGACTAAAAGACCAGGTAACCGAAATGATTGGATTATATAGAGAAGGGCCATTGAGCCCCTGGGCGGGAGAATTTAGGGTAGGGGATGAGGTATGCCAGCCAGGAGGGCCCTGTAGCAGACTGAAGGGTACAGGGAGAACCTGAAAGCCAGGTCCACTTTGCTATATTAAGTGGGCACCTCAGCCATTTGTCCTGGGTTTGAAACCTAATACTTTGCTGCTGTTATTGTTGTTGTTGTTTTGATTTTCTTGTTTCATTGGTTGGTTTGGATTGGATTTATTTTTGTTTTCATGTGCTTTAGAGACATAGCTCTGGCTGCCCTGGAACTCACTCTGTAGCCCAGGCTGGCCTCCAACTCACAGAGATCCGCCTGCCTCTGCCTCCCAGGTGCTGGGATTAAAGGCGTGTGTCACCATGTCGGATTTATGTGTGCTTTTAACTAGTAAATATTGCTGTTTCTACCAGGATAAACTATTGCAATTCATGACTTAGCTTTCANAATGAGTTCCTTTTACTGAAATTTTTAGAATCTTAAAACTTGCTTTAGATTTATTTTAATTGATTATCTTGAGGTTTATCAGACTTTTACTTTGTTACATTTCTTTATGTATTTATTTGTGTGTGAGTGAGAGACAGACTTTGATGGGAGGTTAGAGGATAACTTGCAGGTGTCAGTTCCCTTCTCCCACAGTGTGGGTTAAGGAGATCACTCAGGTTGTCACATTTGGTAGCAAGTGTCACCCACTGAGCCTTCTTGTCAACACTGACGTGTATTTTTTATATAACCTTGTAAAGTCTTTTTCTCTAATGCTTTTGTACAGTGTCTATTGTTCGTTGAGCAAACACCCCTCACACCTGCTACCATCGCTTCTCTTGACCCTCCCCTCCCGCTCTGTCCTCCTTAGACAGCCCACTGCTGCTGTTTTATATATTCACATATACACGATTTTGTTTCTTTGTATAAAATCTAGGCACCACAAAGGGTGAGAGAGAGAGAAAATAAAGTCTTTGTTTTTCTGAGATGGCCTAATTTCTTAATACTGTGCTCTCCAGATGTGCTCATTTTCCTGTAAATGGCATGACTTCCTCCTTTTAGNCTGAAAATGCTTGCTAGAAAGGGGAGCTTTCTAGAGAGCTTGTGTTACCCACTCCTCTGTTGCTGGGCTCCCACCNAGTTCTTTATTTAGCCGACGTGAATGGTGCTGTANGAAACATGGACAAGCAAGTGTCCCTGTAAGGTGTGGACCCAGAGGCCTTNGGGTAAATGAGTGTCCAAGTTTTATGTTCAAGTTTGATGAGACAGGAAGCCATGTATATACTCAACAATGTGCACTTAAAATGTGTTTTTATAGACAGGCGATGGTGGCGCATGCCTTTAATCCCAGCACTCGGGAGGCAGAGGCAGGTGGATCTCTGTGAGTTCGAGGCCAGCCCGGGCTACCAAGTGAGTTCCAGGAAAGGTGCAAAGCTACACAGAGAAACCCTGTCTCGAAAAAAATATATATATGTTTTTATTGTTTCGTTGATTATAACAAGGTTTTGTCAGGTGCATGTATATACTTACAGACAGTTTCATCCCAGCAATGCTGCCTGCTCAGAGGTTCCCTCAACTCCATTTGTAGTCACTAGTGACAGTACCCCATTAGCCTCTGATATCCCATCTCCCATTGGATCCCTCAGGTAAGAGAAATGGCTTATCTACAAGAATAATATGTAGATTTATAATACAATACCATTTNCCATTTGGTATTGAAGTAGCTGGAGGCATTATTTAAATTGCTNAATGACTTTCTGAGTATATTGCCATTTAACTTCCTTCTATTTTTTTAAACAAGTCTAATTAGAAATGATGTCATCTTATGTCATNAGGGGTACACTGGCTTGTCAGTAAGGACTGAATAGGCCTCCATGCTGTTTAGATGCTTTGGGGTTTTAGTCTTTCATTCAGCTACATGCTATACAAAGAATGGAGCTGACCCCACAGAGCATGGCCCGGGAATAACCACAAGAGCCTCAAAGGAGGGAAGACAAACACCACCTTCTCCATCATCCCTCCTGGGTGGCTTCCAGGACCCCTGCAGACACTAAGCTCCACAGATTCCAAACCTTGTACAAATGGTCCTGTATTTGACTACATAGCCTCTTCATAGCCTCCCGTATATGCCACATCATTTCTGGATCACTTAGGAATACTTAATGCAGTATAGATGCTGTATAAGAATAATACAGAATAAATGTTGTATAAAGGTGCTGTATTGTTTAGGGAATAATGACAAGAAAAAAGTCTGTTCATGTTCAGCTTATATAATTTTTTCAAGTGTTTTTGGTCTGTGGTTGTTTGAATTTGCAGGTGTGAAACTTGCAGGTACAGAGATCTTACTACATAGAAAACTTAATTGCTTATGGGACTAATGTCAATATGCAAATGAGCTTAGCAGACCTGTTTGTATAAAAGTGCCATAATTATAAGAAAGTGGTTCAGAAATCCAGATGAGGAAAATGACACTTCTAGTTTGAGAGCAAGGGAAGAATAATCCTTTAAAGACTTGAAAAGTGGGACAGATTAAAGCAAAGATGCTTAGAATAGGCTTTCACCGGGCAGTGGGAAAGGGGAGGAAACACAGCTTGGTGGTGAGGTGAGCAAACCCGGTGCTTGATGGTAGGCACAGCTTCACAGTCATGTTAGGAAGCTGGCAATGAAAGCCACCCTAGGGTTTGTCATTTCAGGAACAGCGCGGGGTCAAGGGAAGTGTTTGTGTGATGTATTCAGAAAGACACTCAAGGAGGGTTGACCTGATCTGNGAAGTAGAGGCTTGGCTGGCAGTGAAGACAATCATGTTAAGACAGAGGTGGGATGAAGACAGGCCCCAGTGAGGGACACAACCATGACAGGTTAACTGCTCAAAGAGCCACCAGTAATGTTGAATTCCTGGATGTCAGCGCCACTCCCAGGAAGGAAGGAGAAACTTAAAGCTTGGAGAATCAGGAAGGCAAATAGAAATGTGTCAGTTGTCATAAGGAGAATAATGGTAATTTTGCTTAAGATAAAGACATTCTTAAAATACTGACAAAGTATTTTTTAATCCTAATAATTTTATGACATTTGATGTTTGAAGCATTATTTCAAAAGCTTAAAAATGGAGCTCTTGCCAGGCCTGGTTGTGCATTCCTTTCATCTCAAAACTTGAGAGGTAGAGGCAAGCAGATTTCTGTGGGTTCAGGGCCAGCCAGGACTACACAGTGAGACGCCGTCTCAAAACAAACAAACAAACAAACAAAAAAATGAGTTGGTGGTGCCATGCACAAGTCAGCCCAAGCATATACATTTTCAGTAATATCTCCCCTTGTTCTCTAAGATGATCTTGCCAATGTTGGCTAAGAAGTAAGCTGATCTACAATTGTTGACATGACAAAATAAAGGAATGGATCTAGGCAACTATTCAGGCTACCCAGGCACAAAGCTATGAGGTACATAAAGTACAAGCTATCACTGTTGTTGTAGTAGTAGTTAGCATGGTGAATTAGGAGTATAATGTTGGTAGGAGCAAAGCAAATTGTGAAAATCACAAGGATGAGGAGAATCGCCTTGATATACCTCATCCATCTGCGGTCCTGCGCATTAAGTTTGCGGATGAGAGTTGTATAACAGTAGACAATGACCACAAATGGAATGAGGAATCCAAAGAATGCTAAGGAGGTGAAGTAGTAGAATTGGAAGGGAGATGGAGACTCGCATGTGTTGTGGACATCATGGCAGGTGGTGATCTCTGGCTGGACAAGATGATACTCCTGCCTCAGGATGGCAAATGGCAGCATATATAAGAAGACCGTTACCCACACCAGGCCACACATGAGCAAAGCGAAGTTGCGTTTGGGCAGCTTCCGGTATGTGAAGGGATGGACAGTGGCCAGGTACCGGTTGATGCCCATGCAGGTGAGGATGAGAATGGAACAGTACATGTTACCATAGAAAATGAGTGTGGTGATCCGGCACATGACCTCTCCAAATATCCAGTTGTTCCCGTTGAGATGATAGGCAATCTTAAATGGCAGTGTCACACAGAAAAGGAGATCTGCAATGGCCAGGTTGGTGTGAAAGATGACTAGACAGATGGATTTGGTCCTTGAGGAGAGTTTCCACAGGGTCACAATGTTCGCTGGTACACCAACCACAAACACCAGGATATAGATGGAAGGTATCAGTTTGGTACTTAAGGGGCTTCTCAGGTACCCCATGGTAGCATTATTTACGTGGAGAGTTGAAATGCTTTCTTCAGGGCATTTCATTTTTACAGTTGTGGTGGCTCCTGTCCAGCCCTCTATGTCAGAAAGCGGGAAGCCTTCGAAGATATTTGAGGGAGCTCCATTAAAGGTCTTAATACTTAAGGTTGGCTTTCCTGAGTTCTCTGAAGCATTTTTCATGCCTGTAATTGAAAGGAAACATTAGCATATGATTTGTTACCAAGTCCTGCCTGTGGTTTGGGTAAAAATAAAATGAAATGTTTGATGCTACATGATTTTTGTAGTTACAGAACTTGGGGTTATTTAAAAAAAAATCACTATAAATGATGCAACCCACAGGCATGTATATAATATGCATGATATGCCCCATACTGTGCTTTCCTGTGAGAACTAGATGGCAGTCCCCTGCATGTTAGGACTTCATAATAGTGCTAGATCAGTGGTTCTCAACATGTGGGTCATGACCCCTGTGGTGATATATTGTGTACCCCAATAAAACTTGCCTGGGGATCAGAGGACAAAGCCAGCCACTATATTAAACATAGAGGTCAGGCAGTGGTAGCACACACCTTTAAATCCTAGCATTCAGGAGGCAGAGATCCATCCAGATCTCTGTGAGTTCAAGGCCTCACTGGGAACAGAGGCAGGCATGGTGGCACACGCTTTTAATCTCAGCACTAGGAAGGAAGGAAGATGGCAGAGCACAGAAAGGTATATAAGTAAACAGGAAGTCTCTCGCTTGAGGATTTTTTAGAGGTAAGAATGTGGCTGGCTTGTTCTGGTTCTCTAATCTTTTAGCTTTCATCCCAATGTCTGCCTCTGGGTTTTCTATTAATAAAACCATTTAGTAATTTGTGTTACATCCCCTCTCCAAAAATATTTATGTTACAATTCATAACAGTAGCAAAATTATAGTTATGAAGTAGCAATGGAAATAATTTTATGGTTGGGGGTCACCACCACATGAGGAACTGTATTAAAGGNTTGCACCGTTACAAAGGTTGAGGACCACTGTCCTAGATGAAACAAAACAGCACAATGGAATATTAGGAAAATGTTTTATTGCTTACAAGCTGTATATATTCAGGAGATAGTTAGCCAAGTTGAGTATTCAAGCAAACTGTCACTGAAAAGATAAGCTTGAGTAAAGATGANCAAGCTACAGAGAGAGAACTTAATACATGAGGAAGGTTCTCACGGTGATGGCTGAGCATGGAATCCGGGAATGGCCGGTCAGTTGATTCTGAAAATGTCAGTTGCACATTTACATGGCAGTTTTCAACTCCACTGCCGTCTACAAGTAATTCTTAGACCAGAGGAGAAGGTGCATGAACATGTCCTGTCTTGTGCTAATTTGATATAGCTAAGAGATGAATTTGAAAAAATAAGTCACACAATTCCCGAAGGGACCCTAAACTGTCCTCTGGAGCCATGATCTATTTGTACATTCTGGGGTTGCACACAAAAGTCTTCTCCCCTTTGTTGGCAATTGAACACGGGGCTGGCTTTTCAATACTCGGCAGCTGCCCTACCACTGACCTCCACCTCCACCCTCTGCACACAGAATTTGCAGAGGAATGACTACTGTGGCANATAGGAAAANATTCCACCCAACCCACAATTCCACCTGCTAGCTTCTAGAACCTAGGATATGTTACCTCACATAGAAAAGGGGTGATTTAGTTAGGTATCAGGAGATGGGGGCAGAATCCTAGAATGGCCATGTGGTCTAAATGCAGTTTTACAAGTCCTTATACATGTGGTGCAAGAGAATCAGAGTCAGGCTTGAAGTGCTATTCTATTGCCTCTGAAGGTGAAAAAGGATCCAGGAGCCAAGGAACACGGGCAGTGTNTTGAGGCAGTGTGAAAGGCATGCACCTTCTCTCCTGGAGCATCCATATGAACATAGCCCTAACAACACCTTGATTTTAAGAATTTTGACCTCCAGGGGAATCAGATGGTAAACCTGTGTCATCTAAAGCAGTCACTATGTGAACAGTTATTATAGCCTGTACGAGAAACTAATATAACCATGAGTTTGACTGGTGTTTAAAGTGAGTTTGGTGGCAGAAGATTGTAAAGGCAAGGGGACCTCATGTGGGGACTGCTGTCCAAATTGCTCAGAATCTAAGGGTGGTGAGCCATTGAACTAGAGGCAAGGTTGTAGAAAGGTGAAGATGGGAACCCAAAGTTAAGCTGGTCCCTGAGGGACATCTCATCTAATCGGTTGTAAAGGAAGATCTGCAAGAAGCATGACTGAAGGTTCCCATTCTGGATGACTTAGAGGATGAGGATGCTGTTTATATCTGNGCTTGGGCAAGAGTGAAGGGGATAAAGTGGTTTATAGGAGGTGTGTTTGTTTGGCTTGTTGAGACAGGGTCGCACTGTAACCCAGCCTTGGCTTCCTGAGTACTGGGATTCCAAGTGTATGTACCATCACACCTGGCTAAAATCTCAGGTTGTGGCATGACCGAGCTGGGACAGCTGATGGAATGTTAGTCTATAAAATGTTGGGCAGGCAGTTGGAAAACTGGTTGTGGCATTCCCAAAGGCCAAGAGCAAATGTGAGGGATGAATGCCTTAGTCTTCACAGAGTCCATAGTTAAATTAGGAGAGTGGAGAGATGGCCTAGGGGGAGATACAGGAATAAGGAACACAAAGACGGGGGTTAGGAGAAATGCCAGATTTAAGAGGAGAGAAGACAGAGAGAGGACAACCGCTATATGAAGATGACCCAGTGTCATTTAAGGAAGGGATCATTTGGAGGGTAGCATTCTGTGTAAGATGTGAGCATTAGGGCTGGAGAGATGGCTCAGAGGTTAGGAGCACTGGCTGTTCTTCCAGAGNTCCTGAGTTCAATTCCCAGTAACCACATAGTGGCTCACAAACATCTNTAATGAGATCTTCTGGCATGCAGGCATACATGTGGGCAGAAAAGTTTATACATAATAAATAGGTAAATCTGTTTTTNAAAAAAAACGTGAATATTTGAGGAAATAGTCTCTATTCAGCATGTTTTTAGACACTNTGTCTTGCTCAATCACAGGATTCATCTGAGAACTGACTAACACATGGTTTCATCAGGTTTCTCACTAGACCTTGGAGGGAAGAAATTTGTACACACCATTCTGCCCACCTTGCTAAAGCACTTGTTTTAAGTGATGTCTTAACTTTTCCCAAATATAAATGTGCAGAAGGATTTGAGTGACTGAGCTCAAATGTCAAAAGATNAAATTACTGTAACGACCTGAAGAGTTAAAAATGAATTTTTAAAATGAAAGAAACATAGCCGTGAGATCTCAGGTCTGACCCCATCTAGGCCTTTTGTTAGTCAGAACCTAAAAAATAATGTTCCTTATTAAATTTTATTCATATAAAAAATGACTAGGGTTCTTTGGGTGTTGTTTGGTGTGATGTTTCTGAAATGCTCTCAGCTTGAGAGAAGCCTTCAGAGTCTAATGCAGAGAGAACGGCCCTCTGCTTCCTGGTGACATATTTTCCCATCACATCTCCCCATGGCAGTGGGTGAATGAATCCACTGCCTGAGTCTCCTTTAAAGTCCTCACTTTTCACTCCTCCCAAGCGTTACTGGCATCAGGAAGGAACCCTCTCATGTAACTCATTTCCTTGTAACTGTGGCTCAGCTTTTTGGCTTATCCTCCCAAAGAAACTCTAAACCTGTCCAAACCCTGCTTGGACAGCCCCTGCCATGGGTCCCCTTAAGCGTCCTGCCCGGACCTCAACTTAAGGATCATTCCTTTGCAGAGGGTTGCCTTCTGTTAATTTTGGCTTCATCTCATCTCCCCCTCCTAACACTGTTGATTGCTGTGTGACAATGACAGTGACAGAGACAAAGACAAGTGAGAGAGAGCCCTGGATGCAATCCTGTTGCAAAGCTTCATTTCAGAGCAAACAGAAAGTTATAAGCTACCACATTGTGATGGACAAAATGGACATGTTCAAGGAGAAATAATTGTATTTGGGAGATCATATTTCTAAAGTTATGCATAACCAATTATGTATAATCATACCATATACATATATATATATTTATATATACATACACACATATGTATGGGAGGTGGGAGGGAGGGAGAACTCTCTGGTACTGAAAGCTTAAGAAAAAAAAGGTATTTAACTTTGGAAACACTGTTAACATCACTGGCTACTGAAACCAAATGACCTTTCGCAGCAGTATTCTTCCCCACCTGTGCCTCAACAGAAGTTATAAAATTTATAAATGTAAAAAGATTTTTAATCCCTTGGGAAAAAATGCAGTCTTTTCTAAATCAGGAAATTTCACAAATGCAAACACTTCTCACAAAGGAAATTGTTTTTTGACTTAATTGTGGATCAAGTCTTGACTCTGCCTCAAATGTGTAAGTACTGGTGGAGAACAGTTGGTCTTTAACAAGGTTTGACTTGGCAACAAATTTTAGATACTTCCATGACTCCCTTTTAATAACCCAGATCAAACTCTGCTTCTGGATTCACAGTTCTTGAGAGACAACAAGAAGAGTAGGTTCATTTGACTCCTACAGCACAAATGGTACCCCACCTCCCTACACACACAATCCTATTCCAGAAGAGGACTTACCACTCTGGCAAAAAATGGCCGGCAGAAGCAGCAGCCTAGCAGCAGTCAAGATAAGGACTTTCATCTCGATGTCCTGAGACCCGGTTATGGAGTGTTATCAAGTGTGCAAAGTCACAGGCAGATTCCTCTCTGCTCCATGTATCAGCAGCAAGTAGTAGCCTGAGAAATATCCACCCTGCTGTGTGGGCAGGGACTTGTCCTGCCTCTGCAGGGAATGGGTGTGGCCTCTTGATGTTTCCCTATGAGTGACTCAGGCTGAGCCTCTCTGGAGTGTGTGGCCATATCCCTGTAACCGTTCCTCACCCCCTGCCATCATTTCTTTTAGAACTGAGGCTGTATTTTCCCCAGGGCATTTAAATAATGGCAGAGACTGAGGAGTCCTTTGCAAAACAAAGCTGAAAACAGATGCAGAGCAGCAATTAGCTTTGGTTTCACAGCTCAGTTTTTCCCCAATTTCAAACTTGGAGCTCCAGAGTTAGACTTTCTATTTAATACATGAATAGTTAGAAATTACACTTATGTATCAGTGCCTCACTCAGCCATTGTCAGAGAGGCTGCTTCTTATAGTAGACAAGAACTAACACAGAGACCCACAGCTGGACAGTATGCAGATAGAGATTTCAGGGCACTCAGTCCTAAATAGGATCATCAAAGCCCTTCGCTCAAGGCTTGGGGATCAATACAGAACAAGAGGCAAAAAGATTGTAAGAGCCAAACAGGATGGATGACTCCAAGGGAACTGGATGACTTCCAGATAAAACGGGACTGATGCATATATGAACCCAAGGCTTGCACAGGTTCAAGCCAGATAGGGTCCCAGAGTGAGAGGGGGAAGTGGACATAGGCTCCCAACACTGACCAAGAAGCCATCTGCAATTGATTCCTACTAAGGAAAAATTAGTTCCCTCCAATGGAATCTCACTGAGTAGTGCATTTAACCACGTGGCAAGGTAGGCCCCATGCCCAGGAGTGGTTGGCTAACACAAAGGGAAGTCAGTGGTGGTTTTGTAGACTTTTTGTCTTATATCACTTTGTTTATTTTTTTTTTGTCTTATTGGTCTTTTGCTTGTATATTTTGGTTCCAGCTTTTGGGGTTTTGTGGGGTTTTGTGTGTGTGTTTCTATTTTTTGTTTGTTTAAATGTAAAGAGAAAGGGGAGTTGGGGAGGTGGAAGGATCTGGGAGGTGAGGAGAGGGGAAAGTGTGATCAGAATATAATATGCAATTTTTTTGCAAAAATCAAAATGGAATTGTACTTTCTTTTATTCTATTTCAAAATTTAGTTCCTAAACTGATCACATGATTATAAACTAAATTAACATGAAAAACAAACACACACCACCCCCCTTTCCATTTTTTTTTTTTTAATTCTTTGAGACAGGATTTCATATAGCCTAGACTGGCCTTGAACTCAAGATGTAGCTGAAAATTGACTTGAACTCCTGGGCCTCCTCGTCCTTCTGCCTCTAAGTTGCTAGGANCACAGGCATGCCTGGCTTCTGTGGTGCTTGAGACTGAACCCAGGGCTTCATACATGCTAGGCAAGAACTCTACCAACAGACTTACATCCTCAGTCCTGGCAAATATTTTTTAATATTTAATNTTTTAAGATGCTAAACTTGTAATAGAGGTATTAGATTGTTGCATCATAGTGCATATTTATAATCCCTGCACTTGACAGACTGCAACAAGAGGACCACAGTGAGCTAAAAGCAAGCCTTGGCTACATTGTGAGTTTGAGCCCAGCCTCAGGAACATAGTGAGACCCTGTCAAGGAGGGGAAGAAAAGATTCTCTGCCTACCTTGGTGTTTTTCCAGAACTTAGTTTTGTTCTTTCTGGGAGAAGGGTTCCTTTGCCATAGATCAGTGTGTTCTAAGCCATTTAATAACTGTAGATTATAGGACAGACTCATGCCAAACGACTCTAAAATCATAATAAAATACTGAAGTACAAACAACTCTAACTCTATTTGATTGAACTAAAAGCATAATAAAATACAGAAGTACAAGAATTTGCTTTATTCCATGACTCTTGATGAACANGTCTATATAATAAGCATTTTAAATTTCACATTTATATCTTAGCTATCATAATGTTCCCTAGTGTTAAGTATATTTCACAAGCCATAAAAAAAGAAAACTTGATGCTAATATGTTTGCCTTAATGAACAATGTATGATTAAATTCCAAGTCAGACAACTCAACCTCTAAAGTGCAGCAAGAATCAGAAAATTCAAACTTCACATGAGACTTAAAGGCAGAAGAAGTGGTAACTAGGAAGCAATAGAGAGGTCTATATAACTTTTAGCATCTTGACTAAATTTAGCCTAAACCAACTCATTTCCAAAGGTCAGATTAACACTTCCACTGCATAATCTATGACACCATAAACTAAGGTAGAACGTTCTAATACTATAGCAACAGAAAATTGGGTATGTGGGGGACAAGTGGATATTTTGTTTTAAACTTTCTTGACATCACCCAAGTTCAGCAAGTTATGGTTTGATTTGCATAAGGCCTGGTCATTGGTCATTTCACTCACTCTTAACTCACGTGCACAGCCTGGCTGTCCAGCTGGGTGAAGGCCNGGCCATCACAGAGCTATTCCCAGTCTTCTGGTGAGCGTCTAAAAGGGAGATTTCACATCCGTACGTTTTTGTTTTCACTTTTGGTTTTGTGTTTAACTTTATTTCAGTACATCATGGTCTCAAAACTGTTGACTTAAATTTGTTTGGTTTTGCAAAGTCTGACTTCAGTTTGTCTTCTGAGACTAATACTTTAATCTTCAATGTGGAAGGGTCACCATCTTCTTATCCAGGCAAAGTGTGTGTGGTCCATCCCCTGCANTGACGCCACACGTTCTTTAGAAGAAGATGACTGAGATGGGAGGAATTTTGTGTAGTGTTTGATTTTTAAATCATTCCTGGGGGAGGATGGAGTTTCTTCAGGTTTAAAAATAGGAAGAAAAAAATCCTAGGGCTAGTGAGAAGGCACAGAGAGTAAAGGCACACACACACAGGATTTTTTTAAATCCTGCTTTCCTGTCTTTTTCTTCTTCAAGCCTCTCATTCTTTGTTTTTGCTTGAACCTCTTCCAAAGTTTCATTTCCTAAGAAATTACTAAGCTGCTTGGTGATGGTTCCCACATGGCAGCTGTAGCTGGAAATGACTCAGGAAACAGGCCTCATGAATTTTCTAGAGTGCTGTGTCTGCTCCCAGTAATGCAGGAGGAATCAGCGTGTGTCTGGTTTAGAGCCCTCGCCACACACGCTATCTCACATAGCTCCTGAGGGAAACTGGTGAATGTCATTTCTCCCTACAGACTCAGTACTTCCTGAGCTCTTAGTGAAATTTACCCTACAGGACTCCAATGCCACAGTTAATTTTTTCCATGTACTATAGCTATGCAGGGGTGTGTGAGCATGTACATGTGTGTTCATATGTGTGGGTACATGTGGAGGGGATGCATGTATGCTAATAGATATGTGTGCATAGGCATGCAAATGTATATGAGGGCAACTGGACAACCTCAGGGGTCCTTCCTCGGATGCTGTCCACCTTGCTTCTTGGGGACAGGGTCTCTCATTGGCCTGAAACTTGCCATTTCAGTGAGGCTAACTGGCCAGTGAGCCCTAGGGATCCTCCTGTCTCTGCCTCCCCGGTGTTGAAATTAGAATGGCACACTACCACTTCTGGCTTTTT
>LZPO01008068.1:53920-65310 GCA_001675575.1 Neotoma lepida
CAGGAACTAAGCCATAAGTAGATGGGCAGGTAGCTGTTGCTAGAATGTCCTTCTTCATGGGATCCCTTGTGTTATGGGAAGTTGGGGTAGAGAAGAAGGGAGTGAATAAAGTCAGAGTGGCGGGTAAATGGAATCACCTCTCTTATGACGGTCAGATGTCAGAAGGAAGTTACAGCTAGAAATCGTCTTTCCTGTGTGCCCATGAGCATCCAAAGAATAGTAGCACTGCAAACAGGTCTTCAGAAAGCATGAACGTAGCATGTTTCTTTCCAAGGCACTACTGCAGATCAGTCTGATTACATATCATCCTCGGAGGGGAGGTAGAGCACGTGCTATCACTGTCAGCNTTCCTCAGTGGGGGAAATGAGGCAGAGAGTGGACAAAGGAACTTGCGTTGATTCCACAGCCTGCACAGGATGTGTCAATAACACAGAGGCTTTTCCCAGTGCTCCCAGTGCTCCCAGTTTCCACTATTCCAGTCTCCCACTGTTGGCACCTGTTTCTGATGCAGCTGCCGCTATATCTAAGTGTGGTATTTCCTGCCCATTGCTCTGGAATTAATAATACAAGATGCATTACGAGAAACAGATTTACTGTACACAGTGATGAGTGATGCTTCCCAGGGGAAAAAACTCGGGAAAGAATGCTCACCAAGATTGCCTTGGACTCAAAAGACATGAGACTCGCTGATGAACCCAGGTGTTAGAATATGTTCAGAGAGAATACACTGCTAGTAATCATTCTGCCCTGGAGAAGAAACATACAACACTTAAATATAGGTCACATTAGTATCATTAAGTCAGTCGCTGTTGGGTGCGATGGCACACACTTTTAGTCTCAGCACTCGGGAGGTAGACACAGATGGATCTCTGTGAATCTGAGGCCATCCTGCTCTACATACTACAGGCCAGCCAAGACTATCTAATAAGATCTACCTCAAAAAAAATAAAAATAAGAGTCAGTAGCCTCAGAGACGTGGCCACATAGAAATATGTGCTACAATTTGGGGGGTGGAGGGGAAATGTGGCCTGAATCTGAAAATGTTTAATGACAAAACTGAAAATGAGAAGAAGAAAAAACCTGAAGGACATAGTTTACTAAATAGTTTCAGATGTCCAAAGTGCTTACAAATTTTAGGCAAAGAATATGAGAGCAATGAATGAGTGCTGATTTTTTTTTCCAAATCTNATGCCAAGATTGAAAAGATGTACCACGCTGTGAAGAAGCAGNATTAAAGAGTTAAAATTTGAGTTAAGAAACGGCTCATTTGGCATGCAAAGATGCCCAGATACAACTTTTTGTTACACTGAATATCCGCCTATTGAGTTAATAAATGGTGGATGGTCCCAGCCTTTTAAAAATAATAACCTGAAGTTAATGTCCTTATTCAATGAATACATTTGTGTATGTCTTCTCTTAATGCTTTCTCTGCACCTTTAAATGATTTTCCTTCTTACTGCTTGAATGAACCAACAGCTGGGTGCAGATGTGCTTGATAAGAGGCTCCAGCTGGAGGAATGACTCCAGTCTTTCTNTCTNNTAAGAGTGAAGGGAAACCCTATCAGGAGCCCACATGAAAACTTCCACTATCCTCCTCTTCTTTCCCCGTTCCCCTGGATTTCCTGTCTGTCCTTGATATCATTTGTGTCTCCTCTCCCACCTGTTTTCTGCCTCCAGTGTCTGATTTCCCTTGGAACGTCATTTGGGGCTGGGGAAGGAGAAAGAAGAACCTAGGACTGTATGGTCACTGCCATCTCCCCTGCNGCAGTAGTCTGAGGGAGTGGAAGGCAATGCCCATTCTTATATTAGTCAACTTTGACCCTTTTACAGTCTGTGGAATTCAGGCCAGCATCATGTGGGATCATTACACACCTTCTTATACCACTTTGCCACCAAGCTCAGAGGATTCAAAAATCCAATCATTGGAAAGAAGCTAAGCCAGATCATTTCTTGGCTCTTGTTAAATTTGTCTTGAAACCAAGCCAAAAAGAACAATCCATTTCATTTCCTGAAAGCTGCCACTTCCAAAAGCTGTTCTCCATGTTCCTTTCACCTGATGTGTGGAGAGTAACCATAAGACATTCTCTCTTGCCAGGACATCATTGAGAAAGTCACAGCAAATTACATCCGTGAGAACTTGTGGTCTGCGCCAGAAGAATTGCTTCGCCGATTTGAAGCCACGAGCTCAGGACCCCTCCTTAGGGAAGAGTTTGAAGCTAGGAAATCATTCTTAAATGACCAAGTAGACAGTGTGGTCAAGATACAGGTATGTGAATCACCTACCACAGTTACAGCAAATTGTCCTGTCTTCTGAAAATGCTTCCTTTGAAAATAGAACAGTCAGCTACCAGCATTCTAATAGAGACGAATGCAGACTCTTCCCTGGCTGGTGCCCTGTTTAAGATGGGGACTGCCTCAGTGATGAAGGATTTTAAGTTGCGGTCCTCAGAAGAATATTCAGGCTTGCTCAGATCTACCTGCTATCAGCATGGTGAGAGCTGAATGGCTACCTCAGATCGGGGTTCAAATTGTGCTTCTCCAAACAGCAGTGTCTCCATGTGTCCATCTCCTGCTGAGCTTGGAGCTTTAGGGGTTAGTGTGTGATGATTATATTCTAGCTTCTTCTATCCTGAGCCAACAGAAGAACAAATGAGCTGGAGCACCTTCAACCTCTGCAGGGGTCTTCTTTGTATAATCTCACTCTTTGTTTAGGCCTGCAGGATTTCTCCTCTGTACCCCCTCTTTAAAAATTGTGATACAACAACAAAAATGCATGACTTGAGCTTTCTCAAGGGAGGAGGAGAACTTGTCAGATTTAGATGTTTCTACTGTATTCTTGCACCACCCCCTACTAGCCACCATGCTAGCTTCCCAAGGTCTGCATGTGTATCCTTTTCTCTGGAGGCTAACATGGGCATGTCACTGGCTGGCAGAGCTTGATGGGCTTTGCTTTGGCCCATATCTGTGAGATTTCCTAAACTGGAGACATTTTAGTGGAAAAGCGTCTCTTTTGCAGCTGTTGGTGAACGTCTTTCCTTCCTATACCTTGTGTTTATGTTATTTGGGACTGAGGATGACTGTTATTAACTTGATCTACTTGTATCTTGTGTAAGTGTTGGAGTGTTTTATTTGCTCAAGATGTTAGCAGGACCAAAATGACGTGTGTGTGTGTGTGTGTGTGTGTGTGTGTGTGTGTGTAGAAATTTCTGTTGTACATCTGACATTTAGGTTTTTCTATGAGAGCCATTGAGTTTCTAATTCAAAATTGTTCTAGCTTATGTGTTGAAAACAAATCCTCAAAATAGAATAATCTACACCATCAAAGCTAAGACTCCAATTTTGCACAAAATTCAAAGTGTCAGCCAGTGTGACGCAACTTGGACCAGCCCTGCACTCTTCAGTCTTGGAACAATGTTGCAGTTGGGAGTCCTACTAAAGAGCCCACCATTAGAGATTGCCCTTTGTNTTAGAACCCAGGGCTGAAGTCAGAAGAGTGCTGGGAAAGGACAGAAAAGGTCATATGGGGCCTTGCTCCTCCACCACAGCAGTGGTTCAAGATTGAGGAACATGTCATCAAACTTGGAACTTATCCACCATGCCTTCTTCCCTTCCATCTGACATCTTCCCAACAATGAAGGCATGAGGTCTAACAGTAAGGTGATTACACTGATGTGGNCCAGAAGCGAATACACTGACCCATAAAACCAGACGACCAGGAGCCACAAAGCATCGTGTTAATCTAATTTCTCACCAGAGTTGCTAATGGAAGCACATTAAAGAAATACCAGAAAGCCTTCCCTACATACAAAAGGTCAAGCTTTCTTCTAGACAGTTGACTGGCCCCAGACACCCATTCTTGACAATTTTAGAGAGAAATACAGAAGCAATCTTCTTGTCCCANACCAGCCAGATCCAGGCTACACTTAGAGCTCCTCAGATGTGCAGGCCAACATGAAGGGAAACAAAGAGAATCTATTTGTATCTATTTGTATTTTTGTTTTCAGTGCTGGCAGTGAAGCCCACTGCCTTGTGTATGCTAGGCAAGCACTCTGTGCTACACCCCTCAACAAACCATCCAGTTTTAGAACAATTAAAAATCCCTAATACAATTGCTTAAGTGTACAGCTGGGTGTATGGGGCTCAGTGGTAGAGTGTTTACTGGCATTCCTGAGGCTCTGGCTCCAATCCCTAACACCAAAAAGAAAAAGAAAAAGTGAAAGTTTGAAAAAGTCATCATACATAAGTAAAGGAGATTTTATTTATATCAAATATATAGACAACATAATTTGTAAAAATGAAAATGTAACTGAAGTAAATGTCAAGTGATATTCTTCCAGAAGAAAATTTTATACTGAAATTCTCAAGGAATTTAATAATGAGACATTGTGTATGTGGGTGTGTGGGGAGAAGTGTGAATGGATCAGTAGCAACCATGGCAATTAAATTGTGACATCATCAAGTGTGAATGAATGAAAGTGAAGAACGAAAAATAAACATTGAAAAGAATTGAAACGGGCCTGAAGATTTGGAATTACACAGAAAGCCAAGAGAAAAAGTAATGACTTGCCTGGGGGTGGCAGCGCACATCTTTGATCCCAGCACTCGGGAGACAGAGGCAGACGGATCTTGTGAGTTCAAGGCCAGCCGTTCAAGGCCAGCCTAGTCTACAAAGCGAGTTCCAGGACAGGCTCCAAAGCTGCACAGAGAAACCCTATCTCAAAAACAAACAAATAAACAAACAAAAAGGAGTAACTGACTTAAGATACATTTCCTCATGTAAAAGTTCTAATGCCCTGCAGGATTGTGAGGCTTGGGTGGGGTAATTCACACTGAAGACATCCCCAGTTGCTGCTCTTAAGTGCTCAGTCTGTGATGAGGTAATAGAGACAGCTCAGGACATGGTGGGGATCCAGTATTAAGATCATTGGTGTTTCTGTCGGAAGAGGTCAGAACAAAATGTTATCAAGCAAGACAAACCTAACTTCAGTGGGACAATTTTCCTTGAACTACTGAGAACTGGCTTACCTCTCAGGGAAGGATGTGGTAATGACTAATGTCAAACCCTAGAACTGGGCTGGAGATGGCTTATCAGTTAGGAGCACTCCTGCTCTTCCAGAGGACTCAGTTTGGATCTCAGCACCCATGCTATGTGCTCCACGTCTGCCCGTACCTACAGCTCCAGGAGATCCAACACCTTGTTTTAGCCTCTACAGATACCCACACACATGTGGCATAAATGTAAACAAATGAAAAATCCTAGCCCTAGAAGCGATTGGCTTACTGAACTTCAGGCAAGGAAGGCCACAAGCATCCAGGCAAAGAGAAGAAATTGCTTGTGTGAAGCAATTTCAGAGCTTAAGGGCTGCAAAGTAGGGGAATCCCCTTAGGGCAGTTGTTCGTCATGCTGACCTCATAGGCTTAGCCTTGTAGGTTGCTAGACTTTAGCAGGGGAAAAAAGAAATTGCTCAGAGCTTCCTATCTACCCTACATCACAATCTGTAGATGTTGTGATTAGAGTTCTGGGTACCCATCATCGAGCAAGACAGCTGCTTCAGCAGGCCTGGTTTTCTGGAGATTAACCTTGAAAATATATAAAGAAGAGGAGTAGAGTAATCTCCAGTATTTCACAGTAAATATATATATAGTCCCAGAAAACAGAATAAGGTGGCTACTATAAATTTTCTCACAAATTCCCATAGCAGCTTAGAGAATGATTTTATTATAAAAAGCTCCCAAATCATGACATGGAGACTTTATTAGTTTTAAATGTTTGGCTTATTCTCATTTCTGCGTAGCTGTTTTTTCCTTTAACTTAAATTAACCTGTTTCTCTTTATCTATATCTTGCCTCCGGGCTTTTTACCTTTCATTCTGTATGTCCTGCTCCGTGTCTGCTGGCTGGCAGCTGCCTGGCTGGCCCTGAGCATCTCCCTGTCTTTCTCACTCATTCTCTCCTCCTCCTCCTTCTCGCCTTCTTTCAAGCCTAGATTTCTCCTCCTATTTATTCTCTCTGCCCGCCAGCCCTGCCCATCCCTCTCCTGCCTAGCTTTTGGCTGTCCAGCTCTTTATTAAACCCATCAGGTGCCTTAGGCAGGCAAGGTGAAACAGCAGCACACCTTTTCCTAATTAAACAAATGCAACATAAAAAAAGTGTGATACATCCTTACATCATTAAACAGATGCAACAGAAACAATGTAATACATCTTTACACAGTTAAAGTAAGAGTCCACAGCATAAACAGATACCATCCTTACATAGTTAAGTATTCCTCAACATGTCCTTGTTCATTAGAAGAACTTGCAGTTTTTGGCTATGAGTGTCAACTCTGTCGCTAACACAGAATTAGACAAGCCGGACCTACTGGAATGGAAACTTCAAAGCTGAAAGAGAAAGATGTAGAATTTTGACAAATTAAATATAAGGCGTATAGTATTTCTGCTTCTGTATAGATCAAAATCTATACAGAACTTAGCTCGGCCACCCTTGTTTAGGAAGTAGCAATGAAGACTTCTAACATAAAGATTCTGGGGAGGTCTACCCAAATAGCTGACTATGAGATGAAGCCTGAATCCAAAATCTCTCAAATAATAGTGAGTATTGAATCATGAATACCATCAATGCTGAGTGGACAAGGAAAGTGGCTGAGGCTCTGTTAACAATACAGATTAGTTCCTCATGTTTGTGAATCTGAATTAGGAGAGGTGAGTGGTATTTGTGAACTTTAGTCACTACCGGAGACGCAGAAAGAGACCTTGAGCTGATGTCAGCTTTGTTTTTGCTGTGAGTATGGATCAAAGATTTGTCATATATAGTCACATAATTATACCTGCACTACCCACCAAAATGTATGAACTGTTGTTCAGAGCTTTCTTAGGTGTGTGACGGCCACACTGCTGTGGAATCCCAGTGACTGGAACATTAGGATGCACTTCCCTGTCTCCATCACATTGATGAGCCATTTTTGTGAATAGTTGTTGATGGCATTGGAGAGCAGTTTCTCCTCTCAGAAGAGCCACACTGCCACAAATCCCATGGTGGCCTGTCTAAATGGGCACTTAATTAAGAATCCTTTAGCGGTGGTTGTTTATATCTTTACTACTCACAGGGTGAGCCACATTCCAGCTTGATCATTGCAGGAAGCCTCGGAGAAATGCGGACTCTAAAGTCCCTGTGATCCTATTGACTCCAACCTGTGTCTGCTAACAGAATCCTTGGGTCTTCCTATATAGACGCTCATCTTCACTGTAAAAGCTTGAGGAAGAAAACTATGTTCATTTCAACCGATATTGCCAAGCCATTTGACAAAATTCTAAGCCCATTTCTGAATATTTGTAACAATTATATTGAAGTCTTGGGGGTTTGTTTGTTTGTTTTGCTTTTGGAGTTTTTTTAATTTTTATTTTATTTTAAACTTTGTTTGTATAGGTCTTTTGCTTGGGTGTATTATGTACCAAGCATTTGCTTATGCCCCTGGAGGCCAGAAGAGGGCATCAGATCCCCTGCTACTGTAGTTACAAATGGTTGTTGAGCCCCCATGTGGGTGCTGGAAATCAAACCTGAGTCCTCTGGAAGAGCAGCCAGTGCTCCTATCTCCTGGACCATCTCTCCAGCCTGGGTTTTTGTTTGTCTTTCTTTTGTTTTGTTTTAGAACCTAGTGTCTTTGTAATAATGAACTGTTGAGTTCAGACTTTAAGTATCTTTCTATTTTTTAATCTATCCCAAAATATAATACTATAATTTTGTTCTTTTATTTCTTTTTTAGTTTATTCATATTTGAATGAATTAATATTTGGCTAATACAAATAATATCTCTAATATGCTTTAATTTATTTTTGACATACAGAATAAATTTCAACCTTGTAACCAGCCCATTGATCCCCTCGAGCTGTAGCTACTTTTTTTCTTCTTTCTTGGTTTTTCAAGACAAGATTTCTCTGTGTAGCCCTGGCTGTCCTGAAACTCAATCTATAGACCAGGCTGGCCTCAAACTCAGGGATTCTCCTGCCTCTGCCTCCCAAGTGCTGGGATTATAGGTGAGAGACACCACCACCCAGCTATGCATCTCATTTTAAAAATATTTTTGAATCTACGCATACTGCCATGTATCTGCAATCCCAGCACTTGGGAGGTTGAGACAAGAGGATTGTGAGTTTGGGGCTAGCCTGAGCCACATAGTATTAACTTGTCCCTAACAAATAAAAGATCATGAACTCTGTTAAAAATAAATTCATATGACCGTAGTAATATTGAAAATGGGCCTGTAAGATGGCTNAGTGGGTAAAGAGGCTCGCTGTGGCAGGCCCCATCTGGTGGGAGGAGAGAACTGGCTCCTGCAATGTACACATGCACTAATAACTATGTAAATGTAAAAATAATAGTATAGAAGACTATAAAATTTTGGGAACTTTAAAATTGCTTGGTTTTGACTTCCATTGCATTCCATACATATTTTCCCTGTCCCTTGAGTATAAGGTGGCTTGTCGGAGGGAAAAAAATGGTGACAGCTTAATGTCCCTCAGTAGGGAATTAAGTTATAGTCGGTCTACACTTTCTAAAGCATGGCAGCTGAGTTAGTAGAGATTTTGATCTATACAGAGGAAGAATACTATATGCCTTACATTTAATTTGTCAGGATTCTACATCTTTCTCTTTCGGCTTTGAAGTTTTAATCTCAGTAGTTCTGCTTTGTCTAATTCTGTGTTAACATAGATGTTTCACGTATGTGTTAAATAGAAGCCTTTCACATAACTTAGAGGAGAAAGCAAACCTTGGCATATTGTTGGATCTCACTTTATCGAAAGGAAAAAAGGATATGTACATAATGACATCTTTGTATTTTAATGCATAATGAGGTACATATGGGTAGATATATAGATTTAGAAATGTGCATAGTAAAAAATTAATAGTTCACTTTGGAGAGAAACTAGATGGAANTAGTGACAGATGTGGAGATAAGCCTTATTTTATGTGAGAACACATGAGATGATAAATGGTCAGTTATAAGCATATCTTTAGGGATTCGGTCACAAGTGAGTGAGGTGTCCTCCTTCCTAGTCCAGCCCTCCATAGACCACTTGGTAAAGACAGACCTCCATAGACCACAGTAAAGATAACTATATATTAATCACTATTTTCAAGCATTTTATATTTCTACCAAGTAATACTATTAACAAAACCCAGCTAATACTATAAGAAGGATTCCTTTCATTGTCCCCTTTTGTCACCCAGGGGATAACATTAAGCTTTCAGGTAGAAAACTGGGTGCCCAACTGGCCATTGATATCCATTTCTCTTGCTGCCCCAACTCTGGTTCTTTCTCACACATCAGCTGGTGTGCTCTGCCCCAGTTAAGTGTCCACCATTGGACATGGTGTCCAGAGGAGACCTGGAGGGATGGCTCCTGCTGGNGTCCCATTTCAGTAACTCCTGAGCTGTGTTCTACGCTTGCAGCTTCCAAAGCAACTGTGGGAAACTGTCCCTCATCAGTCCCTCTTCACCTGCTCTTCCCCTAGGCTTTCTGGAAAGGGTATAAACAACGACAAGAATATCTGAACAGACAACAAGTGTTTGCTGGTAACGTTGATTCCATCGTGAAGGTAAGTATTGTTTTCGGCCTCGTTGAGTGCTTGGCTGACACATTTCTTCTCAGTTTGCCCTGAATCTAGAAGAACAGAGATGTGTAAGCCTTGAAAGTCAGTCCTAGGTTTGGAGCGTCTTCAGGCAAATTGAACCACCATAATGATCTCATATCCTTTATGTGATTAGGAGAATCAACTGTGAAAATGTTTCTGTGCCCAGCTCTTTGTCTAAAATATCCAAATTGATTTTTTTTTAGAGCTAGGATCGTCTCCCTGCTCTATCCAGTCTGGTTTCATGTTCCTCTTATTGCATTTGCTAGCAATACTCAGAATGCTCTAACATACCAGTAGAAACCCTCAGTTGTTAGGCAAATACAAAGCCNGTGACCCAGGGGCTAGCTTCGAGCTACAGAAAGGAAAGGTACTGTGGTGGCCATCCTTAGCTAAAAGCAAAAGAACTAAACAAAAATGAACTGGTAGACAACTTGGAAGTCTAGATGAGAGTTAATAAGGGCCAGAAAGAAATTGAAATGGGTAAGTTGAAAAGATATTTGAAATTGTGAGGGCAGAGAATGACAGAGCTGGAAACACTGTGTCTTCATTCATTGAAGGCGTATTGTCCTGTGTCCACTGTGGAATACACCCATTCCCTCAGAAAACTGTTAGCAACAGTTGGNCCCCACTGAGACCTCTTGAGAGCTTTCCTAGAGCATCCTAAAGGATGGAGCTGGGGAGATGGCTCAGCCGGTAAAGACACTTGCTGCCAAGCCTGACTACCTGAGTTTGACCTCCAGGACTCACTTAGTNGAGGAAGAGAGCAGGCTCCCTCAGGTTGTCTTTCCACCTGTACACATGCACTGNGGTATACACCCACGTGCGCACATGCACGCACACAATGAGTAAAATCAGTTAAATAAACAAAACCTGGGGTTATTGGTTGCATTTAAAAGATGATGAAAGAAAGCCTGGATTTAGTTTCGTTTGATTTACTGACTCACTATAGCTCAGCAGACTACCTTNTTCTCTTGACTTTTACTTGCCAAGATGAAAACTAAGCTACATAGCCCAGCCCTTTCCTATTAAGGCAGTGAGGTGAAGGGTTACATATAATGTATTTTTAAGGACCTTGAAAGAAAGCAACCGAGGAAGTAAGAAATGAAGGGGAGGCTTTGATAGCTGTTGATTGGTAGGCTGTTAGTCCTTGTTTGTTCTTTGACAGGATCTTGTATGTAGCCCAGGCTGGCCTCAGCATCCTGGGTGCTGGGATTCACAGGCATGCAAGGCCGCTGGTGTTCAGCAAATAATATTTTTAGGAAGGCAGTGTAGTCTACCTCGAGGATTGTGTGGCTATCACCATGGTGGCTCTATCCTACTGTATTTCAGATTCAGTCCTGGTTCCGAATGGCGACAGCGAGGAAGAGTTACCTTTCAAGGCTGCAGTACTTCGAAGATCATGTAAGACACGTGCACATGGCTTTTCTTTTGGGCTAAGAATGAACTAAACCAATACTTACTGAATGCTTGTATTGAATAATTTGACTAAACGATGCTGGTGACCACCTGGGAATAAACAGACCTCAGAACTCAGTATGACAGTAACGGGAGCTTACCTTTGAGCTCAGAAGTCGCACTGGGTCAGGGACAGAGAGGAAATGGTGAGAGGAAAAAATGGGCTAGTAACACCAAAAAGAGGACATTCCAGTCATGTATTTTCTTCTTCTTTTTAATTTTATTTATCTTTACATCCTGACTGCAGTTTTCCCTCCCTCCCTCTCCTCCCATTCCCTCCCCTATCTCCCCTCTGCTCCCACC